>LBNU01000769.1:37658-91888 GCA_014162995.1 Artemisia annua | reverse complement strand
AAAAAAAAAAAAAAAAAAGAAAAAAAAAATAGATGCATGAGAAATTAATGAAGAAGCATGTTTCCATAATGATAATGAAAAAAGATGATGCATTTATCTTGACATTGAAATACAAAGATGCAAGTCATCAAAAGAAAACTAGTACAATACCCACGATTCAATAATAAATAAATAAAAATTATAAACTTGTTTTGAGTATATTTTATAAAAAGAAAACACAAACACACACACACATCAACACTACATGAACCGAAGTATCTCAAAGTGCAAAATCATTCTTATTTATCGATAAAGTATTAAATTTAAAACATACCAAAGTACTAAAAACAAAAGTTTGAAACGACTCCAATCACGTTAAGAGTGATTAACTTGAAAATGCAAACAATTCATGTTAAATAAAATCTAATGATGAATTTGAAAGACTATGAACGATTAGACAAATGTTCATATTTCAGCTTCTTTCATATCATCATTCTTCACAGAATCTTCCTTCGTATCTTCTTCACTCATATCGGCATCTTGCACAACTTCTGGCATATCACCTTCTTTCATATCAACCTTCATATCACTTTCTTTCATATCAGCTTCTTTAAAATCTTCAATACTAACATAAACCTCATCATTATGTACATGAGAGGTCTCATTATCTGTATGAGTGTCATTCAGATTGTCCTCATTAGTCATTGTATCATTAGAAGAAGAGCCCTCAGATGTATCAATTATAGTTGTATTCATTTCATATTCGAGAACATTTTTAGATCCATTTGCAGAAAGTTTCACGTTAGCATCACGAGCCTCATTTACTGTTGAAAGAGGAACATCAACTGTAGTTTTCGGAATTGCAGGAGTAGCTGATGCAGAAGCGGATCCCCATTGAATGTCATCCATAATCTTTTCATCTTCATCGGTTATTTTTACGTTCACCGATTCCACTTTAGAAGGTAATATCATTCCAGAATTTTCCTTTAGTATGTCTACACTATCACCATAGTACTTAGTAGCAGTATACCTACGAACAAATGTAGGTGCCAGATTATACTTATCAATCTTGATACGGAGAACGACACATCGACCAAGGAGTTTTTCAATAAAGAAATCATCTAACCAATATGGGACACCAGCACCCTAGATAAAAGAATGGCATGTGTTTAGTAATAATAAAATGTAAGTATAGTAAGTACGATGAGAGAATTTGGGATCAACCAACCTCTTTTATACTCTTAGTAAGCAACTCATCCACGGTATGTCCTAATAGTTCATTGGCAGTGTTATTGAAAAGTACGCAATTGATTTCCTCATGGTATAGTGTACCTATGGTTATCACTAACTTGTACCTATAATGAGAAGAACATGAATAAGAGGTACATAAACCGCACCGTTCATCGTGATAGAAATCTTACGTTTGACGTGGATTTGTAACATTTTTATTACAATCTTTACAGTAATACTGAACATTTGCCCAATCGACTTTGTGGAAGCACGTGGGACATTGGATGAATTTCCAGTCATTATCCAAGTCAATTCCAACGACCATTGAACTGATAATGAACTCTGTTCCCTGTGAAAATGCAACCGATAATAGTAACACGTTAATATAAAATAAAACATTTTGTTGGAAACATCAAGATTATATATCATGTCAATTACCACATTAACGCCATTAGCAAGACGCTCATAGAATTCTGGTATAGTTGTTATATTGATCTCCTGAGTTGTAAGAACACTGGATTTAGGAACATTGGATGGAAAGTCAATGGGTTGAATAGGCCTATTAAATCACAACATAAAGGTAAACATAAGTACTTGTTATAATTGAACAAAAATTTGTATCATAAATATGTCAATAAACATTAAGATATCACCTTTGGTTATATGCATGACAATTAGCTATCGGAAGGTTCAAGTAGAAATGTGTTGCAACTGTCGTAGTCAATTGCAAACCACCTAAAAGAAAAAGCAATTATTTTTCATATAAAGAATACATGATAACTGAAATTGGTTATTTCACTTTCAGATGTGTTCGTGTGAATATCTAGTACGGTGTCTAACTGTTGGTAAATTATGCATTTAATTGGTTTCGTGAGTTTGCAATAATTCTCAATTTAGATTGTGAGAGTACAGTGGCTGCTGCATAAGTTTGTGTGTGAAGATTTTGTGTTAAGTTGTTGATTTAGTGTGTCCAATTTGTGATTGCAGTATGGTCTATAAAGTGCACAGTGGGTGTGAGTGGCTTTGGCCCACATAACAGAAACAATCTAATGAACATAAGCAATCTAATGTAATCTTAAAGTTGTAGTTGAACGAAATGTTTATTGTTAAAAAATGGGTTAGCCGAAATAAAGGGGTGTTTGGGATTATAGTTAGCAGATGTATGGTGTGAAATGTTAACAACAATAAAATGAAAGAATGGGTTAGTCGAGGAGAAAAAGACATTAGACATATATGCAATTGATTCATTGATCCATTTAGTAAATTTTTCAAAGTGACCCATAGTGTAAATTAATACGTTTTTTAAAATGACCCATTTTGATATGTGAACCATTTTTACGGGGTGTTTGTTTTGGCTTATATAACCGGCTTACAGCTTATTTGGTTTTGGGCTTATATTTCATAAGCTCACTTTTGTGGCTTATTTTGAAAATTTTCAGCTTATGTTAGTTTAGTATGTCATAATAAAGGTTATATAAGCCGAAAACTTTAGAAATAATCCACAAAAAGTGAGCTTATGAAACATAAGCCCAAAACCAAATAAGCCGTAAGCCGGCTATATAAGCGGAAACAAACACCCCCTTAAAACTGAGCCATTTTGAAGTCTGACCCACTTTGAAAACTGACCCAAACTCACCCATTTTGTAAACTGACCCATTTTGGTTAAAGTAATCTACAAAGACACATGTTGAATGGGATAACTTTTGCTCATAACTGATGTAAATTAATGAGTAGATAACTGATCTAAATATACCCATGCTAAATAGTATAACTTCTGATCATATTTACAAGTGTAGATATATTCATAAATGAGTACCTCCATAACGGCGAACCCTGCAAGATGTCAGTATCACGATGATATTTGTATCCTTTTGAGACCGGATCATGTCATCTGTGTACTTTAAAGCCAATTTCCCCCACAATTTAATCCTTAGTTTCATATCTCTGTAGTTTTGTGAAAATTCAAGAATGTAGTTAAATTCAAAAGATATGCATAATTACATAATATGCATTGGAATGATAAAGATACCTAGTATCACAGACAACAATTTTACGAATATGGGGATTATCACTTTTGCTTCCTCCCTCATTTTCTCCAACAGGACCCCATTCGCGAAGAAGTCCGATGACATCTATAATAAAACTAAAATAAGTTATTGTGTGTCTAATTAATACAAACATGTAAGTATAAACTATACAAAATAATAGAATGACCACCTGTTAGATATGTATCATTCCCGGCACGGGAACCAAGCATGTTGAATGGGATAAATTCAAACACATATCTATCAAATAGTTCTAGCGGGAGAGATGAACGTTGTACAGATGTCGCACTACAAAACTCGACAAATATCTTGCGGTCTAAAGGCCTATACAACATAGTATACTCGCGCACCATGAACCTGTGTATATTATGAACTCGACCCTCAACGACCAAGTTTTTATACTTGTTAATAAGCTTAGCGGGAACCCTGATATGAATTGAATTACGCTGTAGTAGAAAAAGATGTTGATCAGAGGTGTAATTTTGACAAAAAAACTAATAAAAAAATGTAACTTTACTTACTCGTTCATCCACTACGATGATGTCAAAGGAGATTACTTGATTGTTTTTTGGGTTGTAAGTAGTCCATACTCGTGAAACCATAACATTAACGGTCCAGTTATCAGTGACATTAGCACGCAACTCACTGATATAACGATATCGGTTGCTCATGGTTGCTGAATGTTACCTACAAAATACGAAACCAAAATAGTGTCAAATAGGGTCACAATTTCAAAACAAAAAATAGTCACACATCTAACATACCTACAGGCAAATTATAGTACACCTCTTTATAAACAACATTTTTTGTCATATTATTAGCACATATTCCCTTGTTATCAATATAGAACCGAAGACCAGCACGCGAAGTTACTCGTGATGCGACAACATAAAGTTGACCATGTGTAAAAACCGGCTTCTCAAGGTAAGCACAAACATGATTAAAGGTTTGACCCTGGCTTTTGTTAATTGTCATGCCAAAGCAAACTTTAACAGGAAATTGCCTTCGTCTAAATTGAAAAGGCCATGATTNTATCTGCCCGATGGAGGTCATGAAACAAGATGGAACAGATTACTTCCTAAAAAGATTAATATTTTTATTTGGAGGACCCTTCGAGACCGTCTTCCTTCTAGATGGAATCTTAGCCGAAAAGGAATAGACATTGCCTCTATTTCCTGTCCAACTTGCGATCAAGGGATTGAAACCTCTCTACATACTTTGTGGACCTGCTCTTTGGCTACAACAGTTTGGAACCGTGTCCTACATTGGTTAGATCTTTCTCTTCCAACTATTTCCAACATCCAGGATCTGTATGTTTGGATTGATGATTTTCCCTCCAAAAAGAAAGTTATTTTGGAAGTCATTTGCGGTGTGGTTATGTGGTCCTTATGGAATTTTCGCAACGAGACGATATTCGGCACCAATCTTCCTAAACGTAATTTAATTTTTGACAAGATTGTCGATTGTTCATTTAGATGGTTCTCTACTAGAAACAAGTTGTCTTCCATTTCTTGGAACAATTGGATTATGAATCCTTTAGAGGACTACTCTTTGTAATCTTTTTCTAGCGCCTTGCTAGGTTTGAATAAAATTTGCCGTTCTAAAAAAAAAAATTACATATAAAAAAAAAACACATTTGTTCAAAAATTAAAAAATAAGTACCGAGTAATATTGTTGATCAAATATCCTAACTTATAAAAGACAATATAATCTAGTACTATTAATTGTTTATCTACTTAATTACGAGTACAATTTAACCCGCAAACTTTTTATCCACACTCAGTTACTCCAACATACATATCTTTTATATAATAAAACAAAACCCCTAGTGGGGACTTTTTAATCAAATCATACCTTATTTAGTAATATTAATTAATATTGATTTTCTTCTATAAATATGTTGAATAACAAAAACCTTAAAATATTTCCTAAATTGACATAAATTTAGTAAAAACCTTATAAAAATTTCGTCCAGGCCAAAAAATCATTCAAAACATATGGGTTAAAAAGTAAAAGAAAAAACCTTTCAAAAAAGCGGGTTTAAATTTATAACTTTTGGACTGAATATAAACTTTAGAAAAAGAAAAAATAGCACGGGAAAACCTCTCCTCCTACAATTATCCAACACAACCACAAAAACCCTAATTTAACCCAAAAACAATCGATCGAACCCTAAAATCGGTGACCCCTAACTTCAATATTATCAGGTAAATCTGTTAACAGTTTTCTATGAGTATATTCTTAATTATTTTAATCTCATATGAACAGTTTTTATAATGTTTTGGGTTTGAATCTTTATTGAGTTTTTTGTGATATAATAATAAAATTTTTAATATATGAGAAAAATTGAAGGTACATGTGTGACCTTTTTCATTGTTTGTGATAAAATTTGTTTGTAATTAGTTAGTTGATTGAAGTCAGTATTTATTCGAGATTACTAGAATTGAAGATGGAAAATGCTTGCTTTGAGTAAAAAATTATCAAGGTTGAATACTTGAGTGTTAATGGGGCAAGGTGGTGGCAGTATATCAATGGGATGATGATAAGAATGATCCATGGTTATGAAAATAATTGTTATTTCTTATTGTTGAATTTATAGTGTTATGATTGGCTTGCATTTGATAACACTTTTAATGTGAAAAAGTTTGGTGTAATTTAGTATGATTACGTGTTTGTGAATGATGGTTGGAAGCTATATGAACTTGGTCAATTTTAACTTTCTCAGAGACTATTTTTCCTCGATTGGATTATTCAGCAGATTTGGAAGTTTAGGCATATCTATAGGGGGACACCAAGGAGACATCTTCTAACCAATGGATGGAGTTCTTTCGTGAACCATAAGAAGTTGGTTGCTGGAGATTCAATTGTGTTCAGCAGAAAATGGAGATCTTTGTGTTGGGATTAGACGTGCTAAGAGAGGAGGTATTGGTGCTCCTGACATCCCATCAGGCTGGAGTTCTACATCTGGAAACTCGCCCTCTTCCTATGGAGGGGTTTCATCCTTCTTGCGGGAAAATGATAACAAGCTAATGAGAAATGGTAGAAATATCAATCCGAGTGGAAGGGGAAAGGTGAGGCCTGAAGCTGTTCTTGAAGCTACATGTCTTGCCGCCAACGGACAGCCATTTGAGGTTACTTATTATCCTCGTGCAAGCACTCCAGAGTTTTGTGTGAAGGTTTCTTCTTTGAGTGCCGCATTACGCATTCAGTGGTGTGCTGGAATGAGGTTCAAAATGGCGTTTGAAACAAAGGATTCGTCACGTATAAGCTGGTTTATGGGAACTGTATCTTCTGTTCAAGTTCTTGACCCATTTCTCTGGCCTAATTCTCCATGGTGTCTCCTACAGGTAATTTAACTTCTTAAGTTTGAGTTTACTTTGCTACTTTGTTCTGTATCATATTTCATCTATGTTCTTTAAGTCCTGGACAATCTGTTCAGGGGTTATATTTTGCTGCTTGTGCGTTAGCGCCTTGGTCTTTCGACAAATAACACCTAAATGTAACATTTGAACTAAGACCTCTAGGCTATCATAGAAAACATGTATCACTTGGAATAACGAATTGCGATTATTGGAGGTCCTATTTTATCTATATGACTTTTTTCTTAAGTGAATGGAGTACCGTTTCTAGCGTTTTTTGGGATCAAACTTTCATGTTCAGTTTGTTGGAAATAGAGACTGTCTATTGACAGAAACCAAGGTGGTTTCTGATTCTAATTTTTGTTCTTCCAGTAATTGCTGGAAATAAATGAGAACTTTCTTATTTGACGTAATTTATATATGCTACAAAATTTACATTTACCAACTTGTGCACAAAGTGTGTATAAAATTTCAAAAGGCTATATCAACAATGGTTACAACACAATATAAAGAACAATCAGATGACGATCAAAGCCAGTTATGAATTGGGGATTTTCTTTGTAGAAAAAAGTTAAAGATGAAATATTTGTTTTAGCATAATAGGTCATGTTGTTTAGGTTTTACGCAACGTGTGATTTGTTGAGTTTACTGCATTCCAATTTTCCAGTTGACTGTATAACAGGGTTTTTGAATCCTGAAAATCTGGAATGTTGTTTGTATTTTATGTATCTGTATGAAGGTTATTATGATATTGTACAGCTTTTCATGGTCCAGGGTAGTGATTTTTAGTTAACATCATATGTTTTGTGCTCAATGTTGTAGGTTAATTGGGATGAACCAGAGCTTGCAAAATGTGAAGCGTGTAAGCCCATGGCTGAGTTAATTATCTTGAATGGGTCAAGTTATAATGTTTCGCTAGAAGGGAATGTCTGTTTTAAATATACACAACCAAGTATATATTATGGTTTAACCTTACCCAATATGATTCGTTTTGACGTGAATCTTACCTGTATGGATTCTTTATTTTTTTGTTGTGGTAGGATTACATAATTTGGAGCCAGTAAACATTTGATGGATGAGTAAAGTGGTTAGAACTTGAAGTGGGTTCAAATTGTTTTAAAGAATAATGTTTGTACACATGTTGATATCAAAAGAGTCAAAAGCATACTATATATCTCTCATTAAAAAGGTCATGTGTTAATCTAACTTTGGAAGGAAAAAGAAATTGTTACAGCAAAGATAATCTTTTATATAATAAAAGAATTACATCATTTCAGAGTTTTTTTGCAAATCCCTTCTCAATGTAAAAAAAATTGGACCAATAGGAGAGCTTGATTTTGTCACGTAAGCAAAATCGAGCGACGTGATTGGTCAATAGAAAGTCAAAATTGAATCCAATTTGGTCAAAATTAAAAAATTTGGTGGAGAAATTTGGTTAAGAAAAAAAATCCATAAAAATATAGGTGTCAAATTTATGAAAACAAAAACTTAAAAAAAGAGGAAGTAATTAATAAAACTTTAGTGGTTGAATTTTAAATAAATTATATAGAGCTAAGTGTAAAATTACAATTTTCCATGTTTTTTAATAACTTTAGAAAAAGCACTAATAACCCCTTATACTTTATACCCCTTATACTTTATAATATTAACTTTGTTTAAANAGTGATTCATTTCTTAATCGATGATAATACATAATCAAAACGAGATTTTAAAAGCCCTGTGCGTGCACAGGTATTATAACTAGTGTCTACTAAAACAATGCAAGTTTTCCTTTTAAATTCATTGATCAAATCATAAATGTTGTCATTTTTATGAAGTGCTTTCTTTTCAGACTCCTACTCTTTACAGCTTAAGGTTTTATTGGTACTGCATCTAATTTTCTAATTTTTATTTTACTTGAGTGAGTTTGGAATTGCCTTTTGAAACTGCCTATTTGCTTATAATATTGTATGTAGTAAAAGTAGCAAGCCGCATATGCGCAAGTGATTATACTTACTGCTTATATACTTAAAAAAAATAACAGAAAAGGACTTAAATAAGCAATCTCAAACACCCTCTTAATAATCTGAAAAAGTTATTCATTACTTCTGAATATTATATATCGTTACATCTTTTTATTAATATGGAGAGGTTAATGAATTCGGGTTCTTTCTTTGGTCTTTCCTAATCCGTGTAGCAATGTAACTTTTTGTTGGATTATAGGGAATCCAGATGAGGTATTGTTTGACAAGATTGGACTTTTTTGTATCTTGCATATTAACCGAAAATGTGAACATTTATTCAATGGAATATATTTTTTTTTTAATATAAACGGCATAAACTGCTTATCAGTTTTGTACTTCTGTTGCAGGTCGTTGCTTTATATGTGGCATTGTTCATAGCCTTGAATATTTGAAACAAATGGGTAGCGATTGAAACTTAGCTTGGGCTTATCAAGCATTCTGATAGGTCTCAGTTGAGCGACATACACAATCATTCACATGTTCATGCTACTGAACTTTCATTGTGCACCAAGTCCATCTTCGGCTAATGTAAGATTTTCATAACCTCCAACTTTAAACAACGAGCAAATTATGAACTACCTTTTTGTTCCACATGGAATGATCATTTCGTTAGAATTTGTATAATGTGCAATAAGCTCACTTTTTTTAACATTAAGAGCTTATTGAATGAAATAAGCGATAAATTCAAGTTTAAAAGCTTTAGATAAGCTCAACAAATAAGCTAACCCGAACATCCCTTTTGATGGATACATTTTTTGAGTTCTCTCAACTTAGAAGAAATCTAACAAGTTCGTACACATTGTAAAGACTTAACATGTTGGCTCATTTATTTACCTAACTGGCTAACTTGCAAATTTTATAAGGTTTTTTATTTGGAGATAAAATATACATGAATTGTCATGTTGGGGAGAGTGTAAAACTACATGAGGCAGGCTTTGGTTATGCAATAATTTGTGCACATTGCGAACATACTTAAAATGTATTAATATATGGTATGTCGAATATGTAAATTTATTTGTCAAGAATGAGTTTATTTATTATGCATATTTCATTTTCAAGGTATTAATTTTTTTAACGTGCATCATTAAATTCTAATTTTAAGCAGCTATGCATATTTTTTATTTGTAGCCAACTGTTTGCAAAGAGGTTGTTTGTAGACCGAGGACAACAATAGAATTAGTATTATTTTTTTTACGTGCATCATTAAATTCTAATTTTAAGCAACTATGAATATTTTTTATTTGTAGCCAACTGTTTGCAGAGAGGTTGTTTGTAGACCGAGGACAACAATAGAATTAGTTAGGAACAAGGTTTCAAAACGACATAAGCCTTTGAAAGCATTCGAAAAATTGTTTGGGTTGGTGTCGTAGAATCTGAAGAGATCGAAAAAGAAAACATTTGTGATCAGGGATAGGACTAAACTCTTACATTATCAGAACAAGGAAGAAGTATTTTCAATGTATATGTTGATGCATGAATGCAAAAACTAAATGTGTTAGTGTTGTTACATATTTATGATCACTGTAAATTTAGGAGCTTGAAAGTATAAATATTCATGATTCTAATCTTTTCATTTAATAGTTTATGGTACAGCATTTTTTTTAAATGTGTTTTTGAGTTTGATGGTTAAATATGTCGTCCCCAGAATTTAGAAATAATGTAAAGGGTATTATTTTATTTTAAACATTATTTGATTTGTTACCCAGGCTATTTACTTTTGATTTGCAAATACGCAAGCTTTGACATATTAATTTATCATTCATTTAACCTGAACCGTGCATATTGCATGATACTAACTTGAACCTTGCATGTTTGGATAAAACTAATGGACGTGTTAGATAACTATTTCCAATGGGTTTCTCAAATACTCCACTTGATATATTAGCATGGAATATACATGAGGTCCTCAGGAAAATCATGTTGTTTTGGCTAATATTTTCTAATATTCATTTGAGACAAATTACTTCCATTGTAAAGTTGAGTAATGCAGACAATAAAACCACATTTTAAAATGGAACCTAATACGATGACGAAGATGCAAATGATGGGTCAAAATGGCTCAAAAACCGACTCAGATTGTAAGTCCAGTAATGCTAATTACTAATTAGCCTAAGTTTTACCAACATCAAAACGGTTCTCATAATTACACTTTTTTCATTCAACTTTCTGATATTCTCTTAGAGATATGAAGATGAAACTGGGATCTCAAGTGGATCACGTATTATTAAGCCATTTGTATATCTCCCACCAACATTAAGACTTTCTTAGATTTCTATGTTCATAACAATTGCGTATAGTGAAACAAATAAAACAACAGAAAGCTAATATCTTGACCAACATGACTCATATATCAAGAGGATACACAAGAGCGCCAAATGGTTGACCAACATCAGGGCCGTCCCGTGAATTTATGAAATTTTTGAGGGCCCTGGACGAAATTAAATAATGAGGCCTTTCGATAAGCAATGCTTATATAAAGTGTAACCGTTTATAAGATATAATGCAATTAGTTATATAAACATTCTAACATATTACTTATTTAAGATATTTTCTCATCTAAATATTTTTATTTCTTTGTGAAAAATATGTGTACGCATATAATTATTAAAGGGACAAATTTTGGGGCCACGAGCAGTCGCTCACCTTGCACACCCTCAAAGACGGCCCTGACCAACATGGGTGACCAACAGTACACAACTACACACAAATTGAGAAGCAAGTGCAGATAATTAAAAATACACAAATAGAACAATTTAAGACACGTTAAATTGATGTAATAAATAAAAATACATTATTAGAATTTTTAGAAAAAACCCTGCGCGTGCGCGGGCATTATAGCTAGTATACAAGGAAGAAAAAAACAAATATACTACACGAATCGAAACTACTACACAATATCGCGGTCACGCGAATAATCGTCTAGTTCCCATTAATATGTTTATAAATATTCAAAAATAAATTACTTTAAATACAACACCAAAAAGAATGAGAATTCGAAAACAAATGACTTTATCAATGAATCAAATGACCCCTTGACAATCCAATACATAACTTATCGAGATCAACCTAAATATACACCACAAATCAAATTTCATGACACTATCTTATAAACAACCTTACAGGGTGGTCTTCTTAATCAAATGCAATCAATCCAGCTTATGAAAACCCAATTCTTATTTTTTATCACACAGTAGAACAAACATAGTAGCTCTTTCAAACCCGAATACACTTGAATTTCTTAATTCTAACGTCAACAGTTAATAGTATATGTTCTTTACTACCCTATTCACGTAATTTACCATCTTATTCAAGTGGTTTTGAACCATATTGATTTATTTCGAATCTGAATTAAGTGAGTTAGTTTAGATTTTCACATTGGCTGTTTCATCTACTTGTGCAATTTTGTTACTTAGGGGTGTGCGAGCATACTTAGCAACAACCTTGTCCAGAGATGTATTATCGATTGTTCGACAGTTTGACTGAACTTATAAATTACGTCATGCCCGTGTATTTGCACTCGCATTTTTAACAAAGGGATTAGGATTGGGAATATTAGCACTCGCATTTTATATCATTATATCTATATACTAAAGAGAGGGCTTTGTAGCCCATTTTTTTGCCCCGAAATGTTTGAACCGGCCCTTTGGTTATTTACATAGAAACCGACACCCGAAAACTGTTCGCCCTCTCTCACACTCACCTTCTATTTTGGGGATCCGGTGGGATTGCCTCCGACAACTCCACCCATCGCTGTTTAGCTCCGACCCGACGGGTTAGAAAGTTGCTACAGTGCGTTGTGAGGGGATGTACAGTGTTAGAAACAGTGGAATGAGTTTTTTATTTCATTTGTGGCTGATTTTCACCCAGCTGTTGTTGCTACAGCTTTGGCAAGCTTTATACCCACATCTTTGTGTTAGGTAGATCTAGATAACCTTTACAAGTCTCTTCTTTTTCTTTTGTGGTGATAAATTAAAAGTCATCCGGATTTGTTCGTTTCTGAAAATTGCCTGCCAAATTAGTTTAGGGTTTGGATTTTTGTTAGGGTTTGTCTTTTGTTGTTGGTTATTGTTGTTTGTTGATGCTCTGTTCACTGTTTCTTTGGAATATTTTTGTGCTTTCACTGGTACCTTTGGTGGTTGCCAAAATAGTTTAGGGATTTAGTTGCACCTCATTTAATTAGTTGCATTTATAGTTTAGGGATTTAGTTGCAAGGATTACTTGAACTGAAGTTTCTGATTGTTAGACTTTGGATTAGATATATAGCCACTAACAATAGATATATAGTCCTCCATCAATAAAGAGATGTATGTCAAATGTCCTGCATTATGCAAGAAATAGCTAGGGTAGGTGTTTGTATTTACTTGAAATTAAGATTGTTGTTTAGATTTGGATGTTTAAAAATTGTGTAAAAACCGCCTAAGTTAAAGAATATGGAAATTTAATTGTTTAGACTTGGATGTTTAAAAATGGTGTAAAAACCTTATGGATCCTACTGTAGCGCAAGACGGATAAAATACTATAGATGCCCCGGATGTGTTTGAGTTGGTTACTTTGTGGTTAGCTTATTTTTGCGGTTATAACCTTCTCTTATCGGTCTTTATATGGTGATTTGGGACAAAACTTTTTAAGGGATTTTTTGCATTAGATGACATTTGACATATTTTTGCAGTTATGTGTTTGCCGGTGTATTGTTTGCAAAAATCATGGTTTGCGTACGGTTTGATGCCAATGTGGTTTTGCCTTCTGGTGTTTGTCTGCTGGACATGAGTAAACCTAATGGTGGATCAGCTTTATCCGCGCATGTCTTGGCAGGGCATCACGGTAGTGTGTTTGCAGCCATGGGGGTGGAGTGATCTAGCCGTGGTAAGTCACTTGCTTTGAAGCCATGCCGTACATAGTATGGGTGCCGTGGCAAACTGCTGTGACATTTGAAGCTCGCTGGGCAAACACCTATGTTTGCAACCATGGGCAGCGGTATAGACTGCTTATTGCAGGCATGCGCAACAATATTTGCAACTATTGATCAATTTCAGATACCTTGAAACGTTTCTGGTGTTGGGTTTGCTTATTGAGAAGTCAGTACGATGTGGTCTTTAACCATTTTCGTAGTCATATGGCGAAAGGTGTGCTCCATTATGGATTATGAAGCGTGAGAGCGGCACGTATCTTGGCAGGGCAGCACGACACCGTGTTTGCAGCCATGGCGTGTTGCCCCCTTTCTTATCCGGCTCTGCACTCCCAGTTGGTATTCATTATAAAAGGCAATGATGAATTCCATCAATGGTGGCTTTTGTGTGTTGGCCCCTTTTTTCACAGAAAATCTACTTCCTTTATAACGTTTTCCATAGGGCTGTGATGATCTCTGTAATCTGAGGAAGATGAACTATGTCTTCGAAGATCTGACCGTAAGTTGGCAGGGCAACAAACGGAAGGCATAACTTAAATACCTACTATGCAACCGTGTTAGTTCGCAGCCATTACGGAATAAAGATAGTTCTGTGACTTGAACCCTATATATAGATCTGAGCCCAGTTATTTGTCGCTGCATTTTAGTGGTTGGATACTTTTCATCTTATGTTAGTGGGTGTGTTCACGGGACGTGTTCAGAGGAGTCAATAGAGTTATTGGGTTTAATGTGTTGCTTTGGTCGGTCTGTTTATGGGTGTGTTCAGGGGCTACGTACAAGTAAGATACTGTAACATGTTGATTATCTCTTTATCGCAAGGTATAATTTTTTCTTTATTATTATAAATATTCAACCTTTTTGGTTTTCATTATGCATGTTTTATGTTTTCACAGGGATTGAGTCACAAAGTCAGATTATGGGTCAGCGATGTTCTTCGACCGTTTGGAGAGTTGCTGAGGTACCCTTTTCTTTTATTGTAACGGATTTAATTAAGAAAGAGTTACTTTTTTTTCTCTTTTGTGTTAAGTTACATTTTCTTACAACTTACCCGGGCTGCCCATTTGTCGATTAGTCATTGTTTATTCGAAAGTGTTTCGGGGGTTGATTAAATTTGTTTATTGAATTGTATTTTTAGGGCTATTAACTTTGTTGACTAACACAAGATTAGTTAAATTAAAGGTATGTTCTAATTAAATTGCTTATATGTTTTTGTTTTTTTTTTTTTTTTTTTTTTTTTTTTTTTTTTTTTAATTAATTTACGGTTCTTTTTGTGGTTTGTATGACATTGGATGTTTGGAATTAGGGTCTTTCTAAAATTTAAAAAAAAAATATATATATAATAAGCCTGTATAAAGGTTATGGCTTTTTTGTATATGATAAGCTGTGGATAAATTGTATGTTGTATTCATAAGTGCTCATTTTAAGTGAACTCGATTATGAGTAAAGGAGTTAATGTAAATTTTAGCTTTGGAAGCCTTTTGATTAACATTGTCATAAGGAGGTAATGTAAATTTTAGCTTTGCTGCTTTGCGGACAAGTTATAGTGTTTGGGATAACTTTGTGTTTGTTTGAGATGCTTTTTTCCTCAAATCGGAATCGGGGTGTTTTGTTGGTCTTGACTTGCTATGTAATATTTCATTATAGCATGTGATGATGCTAGGTGTGTGAAACATTTGATAAGCATAAGTTTTAGGTTCTCTTTGATAATGGCTACAATATTTTGTTTATTGTAGGAAATATTTTTTTTAACCTGGAATAAGTTATAGGTTTTCTTTATATATATCAGTTTTAGGAAATAATTTTTTTTTAACCTGGAATAAGTTATAAGGCCTGCATTGTTGGGTAAAGAGCTGGGAGGCTGCATGTTTTAGGAAATAATTTTTTTTAACATGAAGGTCCTCTCTGTGTTCATCTGTGGTCAGATTGTGTCTCACAC
Source organism: Artemisia annua (assembly GCA_014162995.1). Lineage (NCBI taxonomy): Eukaryota > Viridiplantae > Streptophyta > Magnoliopsida > Asterales > Asteraceae > Artemisia > Artemisia annua. The sequence continues at coordinate 76,430 of LBNU01000769.1, read as the reverse complement.
TCTCACAGGCATGCATTTTAATGTTGTGGAACCAAGCGATTTGGATGCTTATGAATTAAATAAAATTTTGATGATTTTTGACTTCCACTCATCCTTTCAGGCTACTCTTAGTCCACCCACTAGAGAAATTGCTTCGTAGTTATTTGGGGAAGATGGGAGGGCAGGTTTCTTTAGTGTTGGGGACTCGAGGTCGGATTATAGAAGATGTGCAACGTTTGTTAATTGCTGTGTGTTACATTTTTTTTCCCTGTTGCCTTTATTTGCATAGAAATATGGTAGTGAAAATTAGTAGTGCATTGATGATTGGATAGGATAGGTTGTGTGAAATTCATTTATAAGAATCAGATATGGGTTTTGATGATAATTATGTTTTTCATTGTTAGTAAGTAAAACACACGGTGGAATGACAACGATTGTCTGTCATTACCCGGTTTGATGGTTGTAGTATGCTAATAATAGTTGAGTTTGCTGAATAACGCTAAAACAAAGAATTAGATGTTTTTTTAAAAAAATACTAACAGAAAAAGGGTAGGCTTTATTAGTTAGGTTTGATGGTTGTAGTTTGCTACCAAAAACTACGTAAACAAATAAAAAAATTGGCAGAATCATAGAAAAAGGGTAGGTTTTTCTTACTCGCTTCTTCTTTGTTTCGCAAAATAAAATTCTTTTTTGTTGATCCGCAGTTTTACCTCTGTTTATTTATAAATTGGCTGATTTGGGTTGTATCTGATCTCAGAAAAGTAGTTTCACAGTAGCGACATTAATTTTCATATAGAGTCCTATTTTATTTATTTATTTATTTATTTTAATTTTTGGTCAGTTTAGAGTAATTAGAGATGGAAAATTTGACCTTTTAACCAATATATTTATGAATTGGCTGATTTCGGTTGGCTATTCGACATGTTACAAGTAAACCTTTTTTTTTTGCTGTAAGGGAGAGGAAAGAGGTTAAAACTTTGTCATAGTTTATCTATACTGCACATTAGTTCTTTTTATTATGACAACAAGTTGTTGGCGCCTGACCATCTGGGAGGTCAACACAACCCGACCTGATCTGCCACAACTGATTCCTCCCAGACCACACATGTTTTTGTTCCTCAGCCACTTCTCGTCACACAAACCTTCCACTTGTGAATGAAAGACCGTAACGAGGTAGACAAGTGACTTGATAGCAAGGCCATGCAGGCCCGGGAGAAGAATGCAAGTTTACCAAGGAGTATAAAATTATATCCTCGGGTCATTTATGTCCTGATGAGGTGTGACATTCTGAATATAATGAATGTGCGTGATGTTGATGTTATTGAATATATGAAAATAGGAATCTGACTGACTAACACTAGGAATGTGAATATTAATAGCTCTGTCACAGCTATATCAGTATAAACGTGCAATCAGAAACCTAAAATGTAAAAGGATGTACAAACGTACGTTTAAGTTTAAATAAACGTAAACGATCAAAACGAATCAACGATTTTAACTATAGTAGGAATTTGCATGCCTTAGCGGCTTAAATGCAAATTAAATAAAAATAAAATACTTAACTATAATTAAAAACTTATTTAAAAGTTAAGAAAACTTAAAATCTAAAACGTATACGTTTACATAACAATTACGTGAATGTATCAAAATAAAAAGTGAATTCAACCCAATATAACTCCCACAAATGTGAAAATTATATTTTTGGAATCCTAAAACGATGAGAAAATTATTGGTGAATTAAAATTATTATTATAACTATATATGTATTTACTATAAATTAAAATGTATTAAATGTATTAAAAAGAAATTAAAAGTACAATTAAATAGGAAACAACCTTCTAAAATTGCAAGTTTAATTTCTAAAAGTCTAATATGACTTTTAATTATTATTAGAAAAGAAAAACCTATTTATATGATTATTAAATAAATTATTATGACTTATTAACAATTAAAAAGAATTTAAAAATAACTTAAATAATAAGAAAATCTAAGAATTAACTTAAATAAATGAAATAATGAATTAGAAAAGTCTTAAATATCATAAAATGAATTTTAAAACTAAGTATGTATTTATTTTACAAGTATTGTATTTGTTATTAATTATTTACTATTTATTTATTAATTAACTATTTAATTAATTTAAATTATAAAAACTACCATATGAATAGTAACAATTGTAAAATTAATTTTTACAGATTCCTAATAACTTATAAAAGTTAGAAAAATTATAAAAAGTTATCCTAGATTAAAATTTAATAGTAAAAGCTATTAATTTAATTTATTTCACTAAAACTATATAAACTAAAATGAATTTTTATAAATACTAAATGAAAACTAATAAATCTGAGAAAATTTATACAAATACTATGATAGTGCAGAAAGATGTAAAAAATATAAAAACTCCAAAATGCTTATTAATAAGCAGTCTAATAAGCAAAAACTGCTTAATAGGCAAAAGGGCAGTTTGGTGGTTAAATAATAAAGTGTGTGATGTATAACCAAGAAAAGACCCTAGGGCAACTGGCATACAGGTACCACTCTATCATCTTCCAAAGGGGGAGGTCTCAGGTTCGAGCCTGCCTACCCCCTTTTTGCTATTTTTATTTTTTTGATTTTTATTATTTACAAACACATTAAGGACTAATATATAAACAACTTTAAAACAGGAAATATTTTTAAAACTTAAAAATAAGCTTTTTAGAAGCTTATAACTTATTCAGTTTAAGCTTTTAATGCTCACAGTAGGTAATAAGCTCTAAACAAGCTTGAGATAGTTAAGTAAAAGAAAATAAAGGAAAATAAAGATGTAAATAAGTTTTTGATGGACAATATGAACAAGTGTGTAAACTGGGAATCACCCATAAGCTTGAAACAAGCTTATAAGCTTTTCTCAGTTATACAGCTAAACCAAACACCCCTGCATCCTTTTGGCAAGGCAAATTAAGCTTGTCAAACAAGCTTCAAAAGCCAAGATAAGTTTATAGATAGCAAGGTGGGTTGGTTGTGATTCCAAAAAGCTCAAGCTCAAGCTGTGGGACCCACAACTGAGCTTTTGAGGAGCTAGTGAAAATGGTACATTTCACTGAGTATGCAGATCTCTCAGCATACTCAGAAACATGGATCAAACAAAAAGCCCTCACCAAGCTTATCAAATAAGCTTGGAAATGGAATTAAAGAATTACCCCTGGGAGTTTGGTGGATTGGCTTCTCAAAAAGCCAATTCACAATAAGTGGGGCCCACTGAGTAGCTTATTGTAGGCTTATGAAGTTGGGTGAATTTACTGGATATGCAGCAAACTCAGTAACATGTGACAAGCTTGAAGCTACTTGCAGCCCTAGCAGATGGGCTGCAAAGTGAAAAATAAGCTCAAGTCCATTGAGTTGGGTGGGTGAGCTTCACAAGAAACCCAATCACTCAAGCTCATGGACACTAAACAGCTTTATAGGAGCTTGTGTATAAGGTTAAGTTCCTGTGTACACAGGAACCTTATAAAATGGATGCAACAAAAAGCTCCTAAATAACTTATCAAAGGAGCTTATAAGAGCTCAACAAATACTGAGCTATTAATTTTGGGTACTTGGCTTTGTGAAAAGCCAAAGCACACAAACTCAAGCTCAATCAGGAACTTTTTATATGCAATGGAAACAAGCTCAACCATACAGTTTGCAACTGTATGGTGAGTGGAAGTAACAAAAAGGAGTGGGTGAAAAGGTGACAAAATAAGCTACAAACTAGAAAATAAGCACAAAATTAAACAAACAGATATTAGGGCTTCATAAAATAACAACAAACATAGCCACAAGTCCAATGATCAACAAGCTGCAGGCTTGTGAACTTGGGCTTGTGGCCAGGATACAGGGCAAAAACAGACATAAATAAGCACAAAAATAAGCACTAAAACATTAAAGATAAAAATTAACAAAAATATATTTAACAAGCTAAGCAACACATGATTAAATCCTAAAAAGCACAAAGAAAGAAACTCAATAACAAACTCACTATAAAATTAGACATTTTATTCAAAAACAGAAAAACTAACATTTTGACTTTTTTACAAGAACATAAAAGTTGACTAAAATGAAATTGCAATCTAATTTACTGACAGATAATGGAATATTAAACATCATAAACATGAAATAAACAAAGATTAACAACATTTAAACTAATATACAAGATCCTAGGTTCTAACAATCTCACAGTTCTCATACAGAGATGATCAAATGTCATTTTGACATTCTCTCATGCTAAACCACTTAATTAAAGTTTCACTGAGGTACTTAGGTCATATCAAGCATACATCAAACAAGAACAACACCTAATACAGACCATAACTCAGATCAACCATCAAAACCAAACAACCCTTTAATGGAGCAAAATTGAGAATTTCAATACATAAGACTGCATACACCTATCATATCTAATCCAGAGGTTCCATATTGTCAAAATAGACCTTTTTTCAGCATAAACATATAGTCACAAAGTCTATACCTAGGATTATCAAAAATCACCATATTGACAGTCAAGATGCATTTTAAAACCACAATCATTCCCAAAACATAACAACCAAATATAAAGCTAGATTAACATTAACTAACAATAATAAAACATGAAAAACATGAAATTAAAGCATGAACCTAACATAAGCAGTACTTTCAAAAATTGATAAAGGATGGCTTACAAATGGCTCAAGGCTGAGACATGGAACCAAGGATCAAACCATACTCCTATAGCCTCCCAAAAGGCACTAATAACCATGGCAATCCATAATAGCCATGCTCCAAGCAGATTCCACCATGAACACAGAATTTTTTATTTTATTTTCTATTTTCTCCATTTTTTTAGTGATTTTTGATTTTTTAAATACTAAGCTGAATTAAGATATCTAAAAGCTTTAAAGCTTTTGTCAGGAGCTTATATGAGCTTATTGAGTCCAAATAACAACTATAATCAACTAGAATTAAAATGACATGGAAAATTAAAGCTACTAATAAGAAAAACATGAAACTAAAGATAGATTGAGATTAAAACTGTAAATAATGTTTTGTTATACATTGTCAGTGTGTAACAAACACTTGAAAGCAGTAAATGACATTTAATTTAAAGAAAGCAATAAAAAACGTAAACTAGTGACCATGGCTAATCCATTGGTGATGTTTCCTTCTCCTTCTTTGCTCTTTTATACACTCTTTGAACTCCTTGTCGACCTCTGAGAATATCCCACCACATTTGAGCCTTTGAAATGGTCAAATTCATCACAAACGTACATGTGGACTTTTTGGCGCCAAAAAGTCTAAGTACCAGGTGTGGGTAGCGTGTGAGGATTTTAGGGGTTTAATTGGTTTTGGGAGGTTGTGGAGGTGGAGGGAACAGGTTAGTGAGAGTTGGTGGTGAGGTGGAGTTGAAAACCAGTGAGGTGGTGAAGGGTGGTTTTCGTTTCAGTGAAGAGGGAGGGAGAGGAACAGTGGTTATGGGTTTGACTGGGGTCAAACTGGTTTTATATAAATAAGGGGTGAGTTGGGCTGGTGACTGAATTGGGCCAAGGGGTGTAGGGCCTTAGCTGGGTTTATGGATTTGGATTTTGGGATTAGTTTTGGTTTAATGGGTTTGGTTTATGGGTTTAATAATAAAAGTGGATCCGTTTGGTTTTAATTGTATAGGGCCCAAGGACTAGTTTTGCAATTTCTGAATTCTTGAGGGACTAAACCTGTAACAATTCCAAAGTTATAACAAGGACCATTATTGCCAAGTTAGATAAACCAAAGGACCTTAGTTGTAAATTTTCAATATTTAAACCTCAGGGACCATTTATGTAATTTCACCAAAGATGAAGGGGTGAAATTGTAATTTCCCAAAAGTTATCAAATTGTTCCAAGTTGTAAGTTATGAATAGTACAAGGGTATTATTTGTCAAATTCCTTATTTTGAATACCCAGGGACTAAATTTGCCATTTTTGAAACTTGAGGGGTAAAAGTTGCCATTTTGTGAAAACTTTCATCCAGGGATTAATAGTGAACATGTTTGATTTCCCAAGGACTAAAGTTGACTTTTCTTTCATTTTAAACCTTCAGGGACTAGTTTTGCCAATTTGTGAAACTCCAGGGACTGAAAATGACAATTGTGTGAACTTTGCATGCTTTTCACTTGTTTTCAATCTTTTTGTACCTGAATCACATAAAAACACATTTCAATGATATTTGTAACATTTTGTGGTCATTTGTGTGTTTTTGGTCGTTTTTGTGGGTTTAACAATATAAAATATATGTGTAATTTGACACATATCAACAACCTATACTTATGTTTACTCTTCTCATTCCAACCAACCCAACCAGTTTTGACCTTTTACTCAATTCTACGATGTGTCTGTTTTGCGACATTTATGACTAATTAGCAGCTCTCTCTTACCTGATTGAAACTTTACTTCATGAAATGCAGTGTGGATTAGGTGATGCTTTCAGGTGCGGCACATACCCTTACAAGGGTCTTCCTCCTTTCAAACTTGGCCAGAAGGTATCTTTTTGAAACACGTCTTAATCATACCCCTCTTACTCTATTGTTAAGAAACATAAATGTTTAACCCTGACTATCAGATCAACAATGTTAATAAGTTTTGAACATAGTCTTTACTACATTATACTACGCGAAACCATCCTGGTAAATTTACATGTCCTGATTCTCAAAATCTACGCACAATAAATGAAAAACCAGTTCTTGCATCTACTAGATATCGTGTTTGCATATGGAGTTATCCTTTTGTGATGAAAGAAATAATGGTCACCCCTTTCTACGTCATTGGCACATCCCATGCAGTCATTTTCATGTGTTCATAAAAGTCTATGTCTTCATACTTTCTGTGATGTTGGTCACCCCTTTCTACGTCAATGGCACATCCCATGTAGTCATTTTCATGTGTTCATAAAAGTCTATGTAGTCAAGCATGGTGATGATGCTGATGAGGATTACGGACCAGTTAGTCATGTAGTCAAGCATGGTGATGATGCTGATGAGGATTACGGTGAAGGATCTCTTACTCTAAATTCACGTAACTTTGATAGGGTTTCTCATTAGTACGTAAAGCAACAAATCTCATACTTGAATATTTTAACTTTGAAATCTCGCAAATCTCAAAATGATTGTCTAATACTTAGCTAACTTTTGTTTTGGTCAAATGCAGGCATTCAATTATGGTTGTAAATTTCTATGCTCCTTGGTGCTATTGGAGTGACCGTCTGGTGTTCTCAGTGCCCCTTTACTGCACGCACATCTTTAATGAATCTAGCTTACCTACTCTTTTAACGGTTGATTTCCATTCTTTTACCATTATTATGTCAGAAACCTTCATGGGAGAAGGCAACCAAAAATATAAGATAAAGGTCTAAATTATCCCTTACTTATTTTGAGAGAACTTTTAATTGTTACATGGTATTACATTTGTAATTATTAGCTCCTGATTCATCTTTGTCTTACCAGGCATGATCCAGAAAATCGATGGTCGTATCATTATGGGAAAGGTGGAGTGTACTGAGTTCTCACTTGACCCTTTTGGACCTGAGTGACTTTATCATGTTGCTCATGGCATATTGCTCATCGGCAACTGGAACAATGATGTTTTGTTGCTCCTTTGTCGCCCCGTGATAAGGAAAATGAACGTGTGAGATCAGCCAAAGTTGGAGCTACAGGTGAATGAGATTTCTTTCTGAAGACATTGTATTTAATTTGTTTTTTTAAAATCGGTTTAAAGAGGTAAATGGTTTATGAATATTCGATACAGTGAGACATTTGCAGACTTGGAATTGCAGCAAGCTTTGATCTTCATAACGATGACAGTCTCCATTGTCTTTTGCAAAGATAGAGAGAAAGGTACTTACGCAATCATTTTCATTTTGCACATCTATCAATGGTAACGTGTGCTGGAATGTGTTCATCACATCAACTCGAGGCGGAAACCATCTACTGATGAGAAGGATGATGCCGAAGGTAGTAGTGGCTCGAATAAATCAGGTTGGTGGTAACAGGTGTCCATCCTCTTATTTTCAAAATTCCAATATATTAGTTTATATATATATATATATATATATATATATATATATATATATATATATATATATATATATATATATATATATATACATACATGGATCTAAATACTTTTCTCCAAATCTTGAGTCCATATATATGCATATATACATGGATCTAAATACTTTTCTGTTTTCCCTTTTTGTTTTATGGCGCAATTTATTGCAAGCCTCGGTCGTTATCAATCAACTTTTGTGTTTACGACTTTATGCTTTCGAATTCATCATACCAATCTGTAATGTTATACAAAATGGTTAGTTGTTTCAGAAACTTTTCCTATTTTTTTTTTATCTAATTAATGACACAGTTACTAAAGTCCCCTTTTAATTTATTTGTGCAACTCATACATAATGTTTTACTTACTGTAGGAGTTCAGTATTATATGGAAATAAGTCAAGATGCTATGTTGAATTTAAGTGTTTAGTATTAGTTATTTAGGTGATGCATGCTTAAATTTAGTTATCATTTGTCATAAAGCCTTCTGATGTCACACCATTAACTGCCTTAGTAGCAACTAAATTTACCCTTCGAGCAGAAAAAGGGATATGTTCTAATGCTCTTAATGAAAATGGGAAAATTTATACATTGTGGAAGTTAAACATCTTCGTATTTCTTTGATCAAAACTGTAGAGATTGGAGGCCAAAATAGAAACAATGAAGTGCATTATGCGACACGTTTTCTTACAGTTAATTGCTTTTACAATTTTTTAACACTTTGGGTAATGGTTTTGAACATGTGAGTTATATCATTGATGCAGATTCCTGTTCTTGAGACTCTGGAAAGCTCTGTCTTTGAGAGTAATCCAATTGTTCGCTTTGGTAAGTGGCGAAATAGATTTGGATTTAATCTTCTTATGATGTTCTCGCCTTGGTGCTGATATTTTCACTCTATTTGATCAGTTAGTCCTCTGTGACCCCATTCTTTATTTAAGAGTAAAAAAACTGAAATTGACCCATTTAAGGAATGTGTCAGAATGGCCACCTATAGTTTTGAGTTCCGAGACGTTTTTTGCTCCACATTGTACAGGAAAAATGAACATCTTTCTTGCCATTGCAGGGGTGGGTGGTTGATTTTCACTCATGATCCATTGACGCTTTTGTGTCATGGTTAATGAAGTTGTGGCAGAGGACATAGGTAAGTGTTGTATTATTATATGCTAATTAGTATACCATTCTTCATGTTCCCAAGTACGGGAGGCTATTATCTTATCAGTACACAATCATCCATTATTGGAAATACCTATTGATTTTTGGATACGTTTGGGTTTGTGATTTTTCAAAATTATTTTTTAGGGAGGTGAAGGGCATCAAAAATTGGTTTCTGCAATTGCTAAAACTTCTTAATTTGTTTCTTTATATAAAGTTGTGTAGCGTAATTCGCTATAGCATATTATTTTTAGTTAAGTTATAGGGTGGTGGTTAGCAACTTTTAACACAACATTGTAGTCCATAAAAATCAACCAACTGTTGGTGTCGTAGTTTTTAACAACTATGTATTAGCTTGCTGCAACCCTATCACGGGGCAACGGTTTGGAATAACAACAGTAGATCTACAGTATAACAAAAGGAGTATGGAATACGAGCATACGTAACTTTTCATGTAATGAACAAAAGTATTCGACTACAAACAGCTTAATAAAATTCAAACAAGCAGACATGTGTTTTCATTGTAGGAAGAATTAAAGTAACTTTTCAGTTGAAGGTTTTTGAATTGATATTGCAGAAAGTGATGGTTGAAGATGTTGATGAAGTAAACGAGGTCAACAAGAAAGGCCGTGGTTCAAAATGAAAAGGTCCCGTTTTACATGGCGTAAGTATATGTATATATTAGTTATTTCTACCCCGTCACTCCTTTTGTTCCATTTGATCTTTCATTTAAAATCGTAATTGTTTTATTCCTTGCAGAACCAAGTCATCAAAGTCACCCATTATTGATTCAACGAAACCACTACCACTTCAGGAAACTTCTCCATACTTGATCCCGTGATGTGGCCCCGATTATCAGATTTATTTCCATTTATGTAATATACGTTATGTAGGTAGATTTGTTCCCAAACATTCTGAACGAGAAGTTTAAGGGTGTAAGATTCTTTTTAATGACCTTGAGGCTATGATGTGTTTCTATATGCATGTGACTTATGTGTTCCTAATGTCAAATGCCCATAGACCTTCAAGGTTACATATGTTATTGATTTCCCTCTCATGGTAATTTGTGTGTTTCTGTCGTTCTAGGAACTGAAAAAGGCGGTAGCAAAGTTGATAACAAGAAGTCTCACTTTACTGAAACAACACATTCAGTCAACAGAAAAAGACCAATACCAACTGCACCTTCTTTTTTGGGAAAACACCCCGCGGCAACGCGCGGGCTTCCCACCTCGTTTATATCTATTATAAGTTGTTGGTATAAATAAAATGTTGCAGTAAATACCTAAAACTCATCAAAAATACCCAGTCGGAAATTCTAAAAGCTTCTCGGAAATGTTAATCCGACTAATCACCAATTATTCCCGCTTAAACGAATTGCAAGCTAAAAATAAGTCGACCAATTAGCTACCGATTCGCGATTTTTGTAATGTAAAACTTATTAGAATATGAACTTAGGAAAATGATTGAAAGACTGACCAAACACAAACACAAACACAAACACATTTGAAGTACCAACACTTTACCTACCTTGTCAACTTGTCATCCCTACCTAACCCCAAACCCACCAACCCTCCTTCCACCATTGTCTTCTTCTTCTTCATTGGCTGCTTTTTCACTTCCAATTTCCTTACGTTATTCCCATATCATTTCCCATTTATATTCCATCTTTGATACTTACAATCTTGAAACTCAAATGGAAGCCAAGCTATGTGGTTTCCAAGTATCTCCAGCCATAACCATCACAAAAGCTTCCATCTTTTCTACCCAATTTGCCCCTCCATTGTCTAAAAAATGGATCTTTAAGGTACCCTTTTCAGGGTTTCAACAGAATCGTTTCCAATCTCTTCAAGTCTCTGCTTCACTTGGGTACTTTTTTTCATTTTCTTGAATTTTTTGTTATTTTGGATTTATTAGATTGCATTTTTATTGATTACTAGTACCCTTTTATGGAATTGTGCTAATCTTGATATAGTGATTGTCATTGAGCGAATAGATGGTTAGTTGCTTGTGTCTTGAGTTTAACTAGCGGAATCGCCTTTTTAGGTTAGCTTATTAGCTTATTTTAAGTCTTAACAAGCACTTTTTAAGAAGGATTGTTTGTTTCATAATACTATTAAGCATAAGTTAACGATTGATTGCAATCCCAAGCACCCCCTTAAGTAGTTTCAAGCTAAGCATTCTCATTTTATTCACATATAGCTGCATAAGCAGTTAAGATCAGCAATCCTAGACACTTTCAAAACATTTTAGTCTTCTAGTGGATCATAACACAATAAAGGGTGCTTGGGATTGCTTATGAAAGAGCTTAGCTTCTTATTGCATTGTTTTAAAGCAAATAAGCAATCCCAAACGCTCTAGTGGAAACTGGTTATTCTAGAAGAGTAGAAGGTATTGCCTGAAACAAGTAGGCAGGTATTTGCTTATATTCAAAGAAGACTAGCACTATAAATCACACAATTTCAAACCGCCCTTAAGTAGATTTTTTTGGTGCAAATTGATGGCATGCATAACTTAAGGAATTAGCATTCTTGACCCTGTTTCAGATAAATTGAAATATATCGTGCTTATGGTGTCTGATTAATGAAGTTTTGGTTTAAGTTACAAGTGCTTAACATCTTTCTTTTCAATCTTCTAAGTTTGTTACTGTAATAATTAATTTGACGCTTATTGGTATGGTATACTATAACCTGATGATATAAACATAGACCCGAAAAATCTTCCCTGAAACTTATAAATCTAACTGTTTTCTGTTACATGTAGAATAAAGAATGCGACTAGAATAGACGAGAGTGAGGTCTATACACTTGACGGTATAAGAAGCTCTTTAATTCGACAAGAGGATAGCATTATATTTAGCCTTGTGGAAAGGGCTCAATACTGTTACAATGAGGATACATACGACCCCAAAGCTTTCTTCATGGACGGCTTCCAAGGTTCTTTGGTTGAGTTTATGGTCCAAGAAACCGAAAAGGTTCATGCTAAGGTAAGGAAAATGTAATTTGAAGTTGTTAATATGAAAAAAAAAAGACGACGTTAAGATAGCCTTTAAGACTGGTTCTTGAAACAGGTTGGGAGATACAAGAACCCCGATGAACATCCTTTTTTCCCAAATGACTTGCCGGAACCTATGTTGCCGCCTTTGCAGTATCCACAGGTAACATGTTAGATTTATTTCTTAATTCTTGTTTAAGTCCTACAAGAAACTGAGATGCTTCAATGCTTCTTAACTAATATCACCTGATTCTCTGCATATACAGGTCTTGCATCATAGTGCCGATTCTATCAATATCAACCGCAAAATATGGGATATGTACTTCCAGGATCTTCTTCCTAGACTGGTCAAAAAAGGAAACGATGGTAATTGTGGATCAACAGCAGCCTGTGACACCATCTGCTTGCAGGTATTGTATTTTAAACCTTGCAAATCTTGATATTTTCCTTTTTTTATGCACGAATTCTGCATATGTTTGCATACCCAAAGACCCTAAAAGACTAAAAATGCAATCTTTACTATGCAGGCTCTCTCTAAACGAATCCACTATGGTAAATTTGTAGCAGAAGCCAAGTTTCGAGCTTCACCAGATGATTATGAAGCTGCCATTAGAGCACAAGTAAGGATTTCTTATCTTTAAACATATTTTTATCGGAATTTATTTGATGGTTGTTTAATATATGATATTCTGATGGTTTTTTTATGGAATTATGCGTGCAGGATAAGGAAAAACTAATGGAATTGTTGACGTACCCTGTTGTGGAGGAGGCGGTACAAAGAAGGGTTGAAACAAAAGCAAAGACTTATGGGCAAGTGGTGAGTGTGGGGTCTGTGGAAACACTGGAGCCGGTATACAAGATCACCCCAAGCTTAGTTGCTGATCTTTATGGGGACTGGATCATGCCATTGACTAAGGAAGTTCAGGTTGAGTATTTGCTAAGAAGACTTGATTAAGTTTTACATTATTTGTCGTATAAACGATATATAATATTTTTCAATTATTTCATCCACATCATAAGTGTCTTGTGGGGGCATGAAATGGGGTACTATATTACTATCTGTTATGTGAGGGATACAGATTCAACGTATACGATGATTGGATAATAAGAACAAAACGAGTGATTAGGTGTTATGTAGAGTATAGACAAACTGCAACTAGTGTTCTGTTTATTGTAATGTATAAACGTTTAAGGTTTCAATCTGTTGTTTTCGAGCCCAAAGTCTGTGAGTTGAGTTTCCTTGGGTATCTAAAGTGACCGTTCTTTCGTTTTATAAAGTTTTTCAAACTTTCAATGTTTTATTCTTAAAACATAGGAATTTGAATCAATGAACATGAATATCCGCGAGCACCAAAGATCTTGCTAGGTTACAATCAAGTCCGTCAATACTACAAAATCAAGGAGTCGGTTTTCACTTTAATTACTTAAAAAGTGCCTATCTCGAGCAATATGAACAACTCACGACACACTCACACAAGTCACTGTGTTTTTGTCAATCTAAAGTCGAAAAATTGGCGCTTGTCGCACCTAAATGTCACATCATATCATTTTTGATTCAGTGATACGTTACAAGACACTATTTGTCAGTTTAAGGATAGCAAACCCATGGCTTTAAAAACTCTTTATTTAAAAGAGATGTTAATGGCCGGTGACGCATATATGGCACAAAAAATAGGTGATGAGGAAAGTTTTTGGATGCATCATCTCCTATAATCACGCTCCACACATTCTAACCCAATATTTCATCCACATTTCGATCGTTTAAGCTTCCATTTGCTCACCAAAGTTTGAGACCTGGGGGGTGGTGAATTTGTGGGTGTCCCCAAAATCTATCGATTCGTTTTGATTGATGGGTTTTGGGGGTACGTAAATGGGTTGCATTAGCTCCAAACATGTTATCGTTTCCCCTCTCCCGTATCATAACCATCATCATTCTTCTTCCCTGACCCTTCATAATGACAATTTTCCTCATTCCAATCATAGTTATGCCTTGTTAGAAGAGATTGTGGTGGAAAAAGAACAAGATCACGCTAGAAAACAGACTAATGTTGGGGCGTCGGATAATGATAAGGAATCGAAAAAGAATGGGGGGTTTAAGTTTGGTTTAAGGTTTGGAAGATCGAGTGTTGCGGAACATGTTGCTGCTGGTTGGCCTGCTTGGCTTAGTGCTGTAGCTGGTGATGCTATTCATGGTTGGGTTCCGTTAAAATCTGATAGCTTTGAGAGGTTAGAAAAGGTATACCATTTGGTTGTATGGATTTGCACATGTTTATTTGCAGTAAAATGTTTGGCATTGCGGTTTCAAGATGTAGATAATATGTTTAAGTTAAACCGACTCTCATGATTATTAAATACTTAGAACTCAGATTAACAGTTTCTCAGAATAATAAGAATTTGATAAACAATCAAACGCCTAAAAACGTTATTGGCGATTCTAACTATTTTCATATGACATTATCACTTCAAAACATAATACCAAACACCCCCTAAGAAAGTTAATACAATGGCAGTATTTTATCTACTTTGTATTTGGTGGTTTTTATTTACATATAGATTGGACAAGGAACATACAGCAATGTGTACCGTGCACGCGATCTCAAAACTGGTAGAACAATGGCACTCAAGAAAGTTCGGTTTGATAATTTTCAACCTGAAAGCGTGAGATTTATGGCTCGTGAAATCACAATTCTTAGAAGACTTGATCATCCAAACATCATGAAATTGGAAGGGATTATTACCTCTCGTTTATCGTGCAATATATACCTTGTTTTCGAATATATGGAACATGATCTTGCAGGACTTTTATCAGCTCCCAACACCCGATTTAGTGACTCCCAGATCAAATGCTATATGCAACAGTTATTGAAAGGAATCGAACACTGTCACTCACGAGGAATCCTTCATCGAGACATCAAAACATCAAACATTTTGGTGAATAGTGAAGGTCAACTAAAGATAGCAGATTTTGGTCTAGCAAATTTCGTTGCAAACAGGCAACCATTGACTAGCCGTGTGGTGACATTGTGGTATCGTCCTCCTGAGCTTTTCTTAGGGTCGACAAGCTATGGAACGTATGTTGATATGTGGAGCGTTGGGTGTGTTTTAGCTGAACTTTTTATCGGTAGACCAATTCTTAAGGGGAGAACAGAAGTTGAACAATTGCATAAAATATTCATGCTTTGTGGGACCCCACCTGAGGATTACTGGACTAATCCGACACTTCCTCTTGCAAAAATGTCTAAACCCCGACATGCTTATGAAAGCTCTCTTAAAGAAAGGTGTAAAGAACTCCCCAAGTCTGCTGTTACTTTAATCGAGACTTTGCTTTCTGTTGAGCCTGAAAAGCGTGGGAGTGTGACGTCAGCTCTCCAGTCCGAGGTAATTAACAGATGCTAATCCATATAACCTGATATTAACTTAATGGAGGGTTTCTTGATGTTTTGTTGATCTTTCAGTTTTTTCATACGAGACCTTATGCTTGTGATCCTGCAAGCTTGCCAAAGTACCCACCCAGTAAGGAGATTGATGCAATGCTTCGTGAAGAAGCGCACAGGTGGTTTTCTTATCTTGTGAACTTCAATATTAAAGATTTGTATAAAATTCAGATAGTTGTAAATATGACTTGAATAATATATGAATTTCAGAAGGAAAGCTGGTGGCAGACTTAAGGTGTCTTCGACATCATCAAGGAATCATAGAAGAGGCAGAAAAGCTTTGCTAGAACAAACCGAGGTGTACACTTGCTCACACTCTTATTAATAAATTTTGAAACACAATGACAAATAGACCCTCATTTTAAATTTGTTATGGTGGGACAGGCACGTCGAAGTGCTTATTTCCATGGGCCTAGAGGATCTGCTGATAGTAGTGACACATTATCAGACATGTCCCAAACCACAGATGTATCTCATGCTAACACAGTTTGCACACTGCCTGCACTGGCAACTACATCAGATGGTACACTTGGGTGGTCAACAAAAAGGAGAAAACAGGTCAGTTTTGTGACTCCAACAAGTCAAGATGTTCGACCAATCGAGCCAATCCAGAAGCAACGAACTTTTGATTCATCTGAAGTATACAAGGCTCAAGATTTATCATCTGTAAGCATCATTTACATTTTTAGTCACCTTTCAAATTTGAAAACGTTACCTTCATAACCTATGGTTATATATGTTTGTGTATGTGATAATGTTATAGGACCATCATGAAGAAGAAAGGAGAAGAAATTCGGGACCTGTGCTAGGTCAATCACATAGAACCAATATTGTGAGGCAAGGTGTTCCTAGATCGCGATTTTCAAGAGGTACAAGCATTCTAATAATGTACAGAATTTTACACTTCTGTTTCGTGGTCTGTTTATTAAAACTGAAGATTTCGTAGTAGTGTGATTATGGGCTCTTTTTAATGTTATAGATGCAGAATTATGATGCAAAATGGAGGCATATGAAAGGTGATTCTTTGTTATACAATTGTGTTTGGATGATTATACTGATGAATGAAGGGAGAAGAAGAAGAGAAATGGAAATGAACAAACATGCATTGGAGAAATAGGAAGTGGAATACAAAGCACAAGTAAAGAATTCAAATTTAAGAGGGTTGATAAAATAGACAGGCTTGGTGCTCAAAATACACCACTTATATACCAACCCTTGATTATTCTTTGATTTATTTGTATATTGTTGTGTTTTATTCCATTCATTTTTGCTGTTAATATATTCCATTCTCCTAAACGTTATCGTCATTTCAAGTGTAGAGTTGGAATCACATGCAAGAATCATTCACTTTAGTGAGAATTATTAGAGAACGCCAATGTATTCTTAAATCACCTGCACTTGATATCATGGTCCACACTGTTCAAGTTTTACGACTGTAATGTTGCGTATAATGTAAAACCAAGTATGATATATGAAAAACTAAAAAATGGTTACTCCCAAGTTTGATAATCGAGTAAGGTATTACCCTGTTAATCAGCCAACAATTATTTTGCAAACAAGAAGGCATCCATTTATTCAACTTTTTTCTTTATAGCCCAAGCTGGATGCAACAGCTTTTTGACACTTGGGCGACCTTATTGAAACAAGCTGGATTCATACTTATTGGTAAATAGTTCTAATTGTTGGGTGGCATTAACAGAAGAAAATTTGAATAGTTTGCATAAGGTCAGAATGATTTTAGTTTGCAAAGAATAACCAAAACAAGGATTTGTAAAGCCAGTAACAACCAAAGACACTAAGACATCACATGAACTCAGATAATGATAACGATTATAGTTTGTATTAGCTCTGTCTGTTTACAATGCCATCCAATCAGAACATTAATTTAAGGCAACAAAGATTGTTGCTGTATTTACTGTTTGTGGAGATGACATTGGTATAAATAACAAACAGAGTTGAAAATGAATCTTCATCAATGAGCAGCTATAGTGGGAATTTGTCCATGATTCACCAAGTCGATCTTGTTCAATCGCAAACAGCAAAGCACTTTCTCAGGCAGTTCTTCGGGCTTTTGAGCCTATTTTCATAAACATAAATAAACACTCTTAATCAGTTTCCGATTTCCTTCTACTTGGTAACATAAGTCCAATAATTACATGTACCTGAATGGTTAGGCCTAAATTCAGAATCCCATTTTTAAGGCGTTCACGAAATGATTCTAATCCTTTCCTTGCTATGTAACTAAACCGATGAATGTCCAGGTCAATTTCAAAGTAACTTGTTCCCTGCAATCAAAGTAAATATTAATACAGTTGAAATATTATGTCCACTTATACGGAGAAAAACTATAATGGCAAGATACCTGATAAAAGCTGTGTTGAGGGCGTGAAAGAACAGGTTTTTCATTGTAAGCATTCAAAAGCTTCCTTTCGGTGCCACTAGAAACAAGTTCTTCCGGGTTCATCACACCAACCATAATCTTCAACCTTTCTCTGAACGGTACAAGAGAATCTTTTGCGAATCCCTTCACCTTTTCCATATCATCTGCCATTAAACTCTGTATGCCCAATAAAAGAACTAATGATATGTAAAAAATCTACATAGTATAAAAAGCTGTTTCTTAGTATAAAAAACTGTTTCTTAAGAATAAACAAAAGACATGTGTTGTCATGGTTACCTTGAAGCTCTCTTGAAACTGAGAAGATGCATCAGTCTCGTATGTTTCTGAAAGTTTGAAATATAGCACAAGGTTTAACCCCTCGCCATCACTAACACTATTGAACATAGCAGTAGGATAAGTTGGCAGCTGTGAAAACCGAATGAACCGAATAAACATTTTATAACTTTGTCCCGTAAAAACATTGACATCAAGAAAATGATAAAGTAAAAATCTTGAGAACCTGTATATTGACAATGAGAAGAGGCGGCAATTTTCCATCGCCTTTGATCGAAGGGAGCTCAAGATGCTGGGCAATGTGGTTGACTTTTCTCGAAGATGTAAAGAGATCAACTCCAATTGGAGTATAAGGACAGTAACTTGGAGCAGGACTTTTTGTTTTACTTCTGCAAATCAGTTTCTTGGTTAGTTAAATTATTTTTTACATATCATTAGTATTTTAAAGTGGAATAAGATGACATACTTGAAAAAGTTTTCATCCCGAACCGTGAAACTCGAGGGTTTGATAGCAGACCAACATCCAGGGGTTGGCTTCTCATTTGTACAGCATGGAATCAAAAGTCCTGCCCGGGGACGACAAAAGTATTTTCTTGAAATACCTGCAAAAACGAGAAAGTGTTTTCCATGTAACAAATACATCGTGCTCCTATGAAGCTTAGAGCTAAATATACATATTTTTGTTAAATAAATAATCAAAAAGAACCTACGAATTTCACTGGTTTCTTCTTTATCAAGTGAAGTTGTCTTAAATGAAAGCCTGATGACTGATGATTTCCTCATAAGCATCTGTGGACCACTTGATGAATTACGAAAACCATCTGTGGATAGTAATTTGAACAAAATATAAGTTGATATAATATCTACTTGAAAATCACCACTTTCTTTTTTAAAAGCTACCTATTTTCCCATTGTCGTTTCTAAGAATAAAATGAAGTTATGGATTCGAGTACACAAGACGTCACCTTTTATTTGTTACTAAAGGGACTCTAAAGACATACGACACATACTTAAGACATATGTTCAAAAGGAATGCTAATATTGTTCAAAAAATAAAGGACATTTATGTTCATTACCCCCATGAACACTCATAAAATCTTCATCTGAATCAGACTCATCAATTTTGCTGAGTGAGTCAAACCATGATTCTTCTTGGCTAGTCACTGCAATCCACATTAGTATTAGGGAAAATAAAGTTTTAATGTAAGCAAATACAAAAGATGATCAGAGAAAGTACTGTTAGGATTAAACTGGCTGTGGTGCAACTCCATCTGAGTGAGGTTAACAGTGGAATTGGAGGATGTGCTTCTACAAATGGTGGTGGAATGAACGATAACAATGTTTTCTGCATTGCTATTACACTTCCTCATTTTCACAAACTTACGTATCTTCTTGGTATAACCAATTCTTGGTTTCCTTGATCTTGTAGTATGACACGAAACACAACCGCCCATGTATCACTCTTTCTTGAAGTGGTAATTACTAATTAGCAAGTCTCTGATTAAACAATGAAGTCAATGATAATTTCTCTCTCAAAATCAGTAAACAAAATGCAGATTTTTTAGATGAGAAAGAGATTGTACCTTAGCAAGGTAAAAGATTTCGCTATTAATCAGATATCAATAAAGTGAATGCAAGAACTCTGCAAAAACCAAAGATCAGAACAGCAAAATAGTCCATAGTGTCAAGTGATTTTCTTTGTCTCATAGAAATCAAAAGTGGAAAAAGGTTATACATGTAAGTAAGTGCTTAAAATAACAGCTTGCAAGGATAAATCAAAAATCTTTAAAGCAACCATAAACTATTGCTGAAAGGAGAAGGAAGAATCTATTGCAACTTCAACAAGAAGATTCAGTAAAATAGTGAATTCCTTTTCATGAAGATCAAATGCTAAAAATATAAGATGAACTCCAACTATTAATACATGTGTAAGAATTCGCAAAAAAAAGAAGTTAGCAAAGGCCATATAAAGTTATAAACCATTGCGAATACAACAGAAGAAGAAAATATTTGGCTTGCAATACAAATATAGATTAGGCCCCGCACTAGAAATATTCACGTCCCACGGCTAGGTGAATGTGGCATTATGTGATGCACATGACATGCAGGCGAATGCAAGTTCAAAGATGTCGTCACAACGTTGTTACTAGCCTAAGATTATAGTCATCTAATGTCTAATGCTAGATCATAACGGTTCTCATCAAAATCAAGTCTCATGATTGTTTTAATAAATGTTGTGAACAGGGAAAAATCCGGAAAATAGCTCAAACTACATAAGGAAGAAAATCAAATAATAAATGAACCAATATTATATCCATCTCAGTTTACTTTTGAACTACAAGATATGGCTATAATCCTCAATGCATCATCATCTTGAAACCACAATGCACCCAACCCCATAAATTTTTTAACATTGTGTCATATAAAATTCTCTAAACACATTTAAAATTTGTAACCTTAACCATAATGACCACAAATAGTTTTATCTTAACTTGTCAAGAAAAACCTATACATATATATGTTGCAATTTTAAATGTTAATATTAGATTGATGCCCCCTCTATAAGATAATGTCAATCAAAAGGTGTAATGCTTGATAATATATATGCCCACCAATGCAGATACATTATTTCATATATACATTTACATTCATATTCTATATATTACCTGAAAGAGATATATTGATGAACATGTTATTATCTCCTGCTCCATTTCCCTCTGCAAGGAACCCCACCAGATGGAAGATGAAATGTGGGTCCGACTGAGTCGGATTCGGGTCAAATACCACAGCCAATTTATTTAAATTATGCCCAGAAATGAAGATTGAATTTGCAGTTTGAAGAAAAATAAATTTATATAGAAAACACAAAAAGGAGGCATTTTGCTGGTTTGACTTTTGTGGTAACGGTCAACTTTCTCTTGCCATGTCATCAACTCATCATAGATTCATGGGACAAAAAGTCTCTTTATGTTAAACCGTGTGTCTTTTCAGGTTCCTGTCTTTTAGTTTTTCCCATGAATACATATAAGCCCATCATCTTGATGTTATTACTTTGTCATCCTTGTATGTTACTTTAGTTTTATGTTTTTTCTTTTTCTGGTAAACGTCGTTTCCGACCTCTTGTCGACTAATTCACGGGTTTGATCTCATCACCACACATACTGAAAACGGTTAACGCCCCTCCCCTTTTGAGGAAAGTTGACGTGGCCTCTTCATAATTGTTTGCACATAACATAATTGACTAGAGACCTCTCACATCCTAGTAATGATAGTCACAAGTTCTTTTACCACTAAAGAATCTTGAGTGAATATGAAAGCAACTCAAGATTAGAAGAATGTGAACTGATTACTTATAAACTATTTTTTGTATCATTTAACAGGGGGCTTGAGGCCTTGAAGTGCCGGATCATAGAAATTCTTATAGGAGTGAAGTATATAACAACTAGGAAGAAGCAACCAACAAGAATTACATGTTACAGCTAAGGACATGAATCTTCGCTTTCGTTTGATATCATAAACCTTTCTTAACCGTCTAAAGGAACATTTTTTTCAATTGTTTGGCTAAAAAATCAGACATGCCTAAGTTGATCGGCTTATATCCACATTAACATTTTATACAAATAATCATTAAGCTAACATGACACGGACTTTAGTTTACATCAGGAAAGTCAATGTGTCATACAGTACCTTGCAGTACTTAACAAGTCAAATATTTTGTTTAATAATGCTTTCATGTTTGGGCTCTTCCTGTAAGTTACTGGAAAAGAAATCAAAGAAATGACACAGACGACATGTAGATTTCAATCCTAATACAAAATGATCATATTTGTTGTGATTTTAAGAAGAATCTCTATAAGCTCCTATATTTGACGCACAAGTCTTTCTTATCTTGTTCTTTTGAAAGCTTTGACATCACTGAATTCATGCTAAAAAAGGAAAGCACTCCCTACTCAGAAAAATACACTTACCATAACCTTTCAACAAACAATATTCATTTAGCCTAAATCCAAGGAAGTTGATAATCTTCAAGCACACGTAAACCGAAAATGTGCCAGACACTTGCACTGTAGTTTACCTAAATTCTTAAAAATTTAATCCAAAACTTACATTTTATGAAAACAGTATCAATCTACATAACAGGAAGCTGAAGTGTGTATGTTACATCCTGAATGTACAACCATAGACCAAACACCAGAAAGACTCTATGATCCTCAATAGCCAGGGATCGATGCATAGCGATATCCTTGTGCACCCCTCCATGCATAATACGCAATCCGAGTCTCATAAAAGCCTAAAACAGATAAATCATTATTAGTAAGTTGTAGATTTATAGAAGGATAATACAATGAATTACCAAGTGAGCGCACTCAAACCAGTTGGTTACACAAATTAGCGTTAAAGTCCAAAAATTGAGAATATAGAATGAAGGTAATATGACTAACATACCTGGGAGAAAGGTGAGAGCCCCAAGTCCTAGCAGGCCATATGCTTGACCTTTATCTCCACCCATGTGACCCGTGAAGACGAAGAGCGAGAGAAGGATAAGCCCGCATCCAAGAAAGAGCAGAAAAAGTGCAAGTGCAATAGATTTCCACGGGATTTCATCCAAGCTCCCAGGTGAGTAATCAAACCTTGGGTCATATCTTCCTTCATTGCCAATATAGTCGTCATCGTCAGCAAGACGAGTATAGTTAACGTTCCGCCTAGATGCCATGTCAATAAAGTTGACCTTTCAAATTACAGAAAAGACGCACACACACACCAGAAGCGCCCGGATTAAACTGTTCTGAAAAGAAGAAATAAACATAACAGGATAGTTAGGTTTAAAGTTTAATAATTAGTGACGTGTAGTCTGCGATGGAAACAGATGTATCAGTTTAACAGGTAGCATGCTGAGACCAATAACTAATTTACCAATTCCCGAACAATTAAGAGACAATTGTTCAGAAAACAAACAAAAGCATCTTTCCTGTAATCTAGTTTATGGCCATACATATATAAAAGTAATTAATTTTCATTTAAGTTGCCACGAGAACACAGACAGCTCATCAGATAAATGCCTAGATGGAATTTCTTTTTGGCTTCAGTGGGCCGAGGAACCTTCATGATGAGAAGGGGAAGCGGGGTTTGCACCAGAGTTATGTGTTTGAACTTCAGATATAGAAACGGGTCACTTAATATCTAACTGTTTTCTATATACAAACCTGTTTGTTGCCTCTCGTGTTTCATCCCTAATTAATGTAATGTAACCCGACTCTTATTTGTTAGTACTGTTACCGTATATGAAATTTGCCTTTGTCTCTAATCATGACGTACTATCAATGAATGCAAAACTCAGTTTCTAATGTTTTTGAGAGGGACGGTCATCAGGTTTCCTAATGTGCATATGCCGGTGTATAGAGAATGCGTTGTTTTAACATATAACCTGATTCAGATGTGAAGTCCTAATGACGATAAACAGAGCATATAAACTTCAAACAAAGCTCTAACTGGCTTGAGCATTGACGAGTGAAGGAAGGAAGATTGTATATAATCACATTTCAAATGGTAAAGGACTATATACCCAAAGAAAATATAGACATGTATGTCGTACATGATCATAACCGCAACTAAATGGAAGTTCAGAAGAAGAAAAAAAAAAGCTAAGAGCTAGAAAAGTTCTGATGCGATTTATTTTACAATGATTACCGGTGCAAAAACAACTTCAACTTGAATAACAACTCTATCTTTACGCCACACTTCTCAATGTCTTTGTTGTAAAGCAATGTTCACAATGATATACATTACACTGAACTAACACATCACTTACTTACGGAGGCCCTTGTATTCTACTAAAGATAAAAAAAAAGGTCAAACATTAAATACGCATTCCATTTCCAACAAATCTTTGCTAAAACTTAGTTTAAAGGCAGCCTGAATCTCAACCGAATCTCTCGTTCAAGTTTCCTACCACCCAAAGAGAAACCGACATACACAATGTTAAAACAAATTATGTTATCATTACTCCAAAAGGTTTAAATCGGCACCCCGTGCACCCGTTTTAGGTCCCGACTAACCCTTCCCCAAGGGACCTAACGCGATTCGTATCGTAACTTAATGGCAGCACTAAACAATAGAGTACTAAACTAATACAAACATAGTAATATATGAGATTCAATTAATCAGAGGTTCAAATNTCAGAACTCAGAAGAAGTAAAAAAAAAAAAAAAAAAGCTAAGAGCTTGAAAAGTTCCGATGCAATTTATTTTACAATGATTACTGGTGCAAAAACCACTTCAACTTAAGTGAACTAACACATCACTTACGGAGTTACGGAGGCTTTTGTATTCTACTAAAGATAAAAAAGGTCAAATATTAAATGTGCGTTCCAATATATCTTTGCTAGACTTAGTTTAAAGGAAGCCTGAATCTCAACCGAATCTCTCGTTCAAGTTTCCTACCACCCAAACAGAAACCGACATACACAATGTTAAAACAAATTATGTAAGCTTATGGTTTATCGTTACTCCAAAAGGTTTAAATCGGCATCCCGTGCACCCGTTTTAGGTCCCGACTAACCCTTCCCCAAGGGACTTAACGCGATTCGTATCGTAACTTAATGGCAGCACTAAACAATACAGTACTAAACTAATACAAAACATAATAATATATGAGATTCAATTAATCAGAGGTTGAAATTATGAAATGAATAATGTAACAAACATCATTAATGATTGGTAATGAATTAAAGGCAATGATTATAATTAGGTCAAATAATAATAATATTAATAATATTAATGAGAAGAAGAAAAAAGATACCTGATGATTGATAATAGGTTTTAGTGAGTTTAAATTTGATTTGAAATAAAAAGAGAAGAAGAGGGTTTTGTAGTTGATGACGTCACGTCCGTCGTTCGTCTCCGACACCAAGAAAGCAACCGTGTGATCTGGTGTTATTTTTATCAACCGTTTTATGTACGCTAAGAATATTCAATTTACAACCACTACATTATTTTTTCTTTTTCTATAAAGAATATCTTTTATTTTTTACTAAAAAATAAATAATACTCGTAGTACACAATTCTTTTTTTCAATAAGTAAGAAACCATTATATAACTCTTTGAGAGAATTGCAAAAATCGTCCTTAAATTTTGGCCAAATTGCACGTTTCGTTCCGGATGTTTGGAAAGTGCAGAGATCGTCCCTGTGGAAAAAACTTTGGTGCAAATATCGGCCCCACAGGGACGATACTTGCACCAAAGGTTTCCTCAAAAAGGACGATATTTGCACCAAAGTTTTCTCCACAGGGACGATTCTTGCACTTTCCAAACATCCGGGACGAAACATGTAATTTGGCCAAACTTTAGGAACGATTTTTGCAATTCTCTCCAACTCTTTACATAACATCTTTCTCATAATTTGTTACAGAAGGATTGTGTAGAATTGTTGTTTTAATAAGAATGTAGCAGTGAAGCTATCACTAAGATTTTGTTATTTACCAAACATCTATAACAACATAGCAGTAGTGGTTGTGACTTGTAAGTTATTAGTGAGTAATATAAAATTACATGAACAAATATCTAAAGAAAAACTTAGATATTACTTCTAGTATATTAATGTAACTAGGTGAGTATCTATGCATAACAACGAAATTATATAACGGTAAATAATTATACACTGGTTAACCGTTATGTGTAAAGTTTATAAACACAACATAAAATAATCATAAAGTAATTAAAAAATATTGTATCATGTGATAATTCAACTTAAAAGAGAATTCTTAAAATGTATTGAAAACGTATAAAAACATTTAGTTAAACAAAAAATAAAATATTGCATCAAATTTGAATTATGATGTCTTATATAGTAAAGTTTGTGGATGAACATTTAGAAATTATTAATGTCAGGATTAAATACAAATAAAATTTCCTTTTCTTTTATTAGAAACTACATTAAAAAATTGTTAAAAATTGTCATGCATATTTTTAAATTTTTCGATGACAATATTGTTAAGGTAAGTATTTAATTAAGACTACATTATTGAATTTTATGTGAAAAAATAAACAAAATATTTAAAGTTAAGCTTTAAAAAAGTCTTAAGAACTAAACATTACTCATTTTTTTAATTTATATGTAAAATAGTTTGCTTTATATGTGGCAGAGATTAGTCATCAAAAGAGATTTCATAAAACCTCTAATATAAAACCCCAAAAACTTTTAAAGCGTAAAGGTAATTTGCTGTCAAATAGCTCTTATAATAAAAGCTTACTTAGTTTTTGAAAATCAAACTCTTGTAAACTCTCTTCCAAACACGATAATAGAAATCTATCAATAGATTTGAGATGTAAACCACCACCAAGGTGACCTAAGGTTTAAGGTTCGAACATCGCTATGTAAACATCATGAGGTGGTTTGGGAATAGTCATGGGGTGTTTTCGGTTAACGTAAACATGAAAAGATCTTGTTTGTTTAACCATTTACAGTAGAGTTGAGTTGAGACATAATTAGCAAAAGGTAAAAACTTAAACTAGTAGATGTATTACACCAAACTAGACAAATACCCGCGCAAAGCGACGGGTGTATCGCGGCAAATAATTATACTTGCGAAATCGTAATTTTAGTTTGACTTTTGATGTAAAACTTATCGGTTCAATTTGTAGTTATTACGAGAAAAAAATCTATAAGTTAAAAAAATAATAATAAAAAGGCAGAATTGCATATATATCCCTCCCAAAGTGAATAATTGCATATATATCCTTTGTATAAGTTTTTGATGCACATAGTACAATGGTTTTCAATGTAACGATTAAACAATATTTAAAATATTAATCTAATGGTAAATACGGTTACCATTTAAATTAAGACTATAATAATCTATTAATATTTGTCAAACAATAAAATGTTTATTCACTATGATTAAAGAAGGGATAATTTCATATTTAACCAACCTAAATGTCAAAATTGTATATTTACCCAAAACATAAGTTTTTACTGCATAAGTACAATACTTTTAAATCATATGTTAAGGAAATATGAAATTATTGTGTTTAAGTTAGATATATATATATAATTACCCCATTAAAGAATATTCCACTTGGTATATACTTTAATCGATTTATTTGGTAAGTTTGTTAGTTAAACTAAAATAATGTGTACTAATTGCATATCTTTGATACAAATACCATTATTTCTTACCTACTTAACAATTGAACCATTTTTCTATGAAAACCAAGTACAATTTTAACAAGCCGGCTAATCAAGTTTACCAAAAATAACACACTTTGATACTACACTTATTATAAAGTTTACTTTTATAAATAAGAAAGAGAATCAATGACACATTTAAATTATAAAATTTTATTATAAAGTATGTTGCGTAGGCATTAACAAACTTTTTTCTTTTCTTTCTTCACTCTCCTCAAAACTCTTGTCTGGAGTAAGTTTCTACCGTTCTTTTTATTTCTTTATTCATTCATTTTTATAACTTTATATTATATATAAATAAAATTTAATTATGTGTTAGCTTATATGTACATTAATCTCTTTGATTAATTTCACATCCACCATAAATTCGGTATGTGATTTGACTATTTTAGTTTATGTAATTTTAATAAAAATATTGTTAATTTTATTATTTTTTGTTATTATTGATTATGTGATTATTGTTAAAATTGGATTGTGGGTTTTGTTTAATATTGAAATTCAGATCTGGGTTATTATGGGTTTTTGTTTTTGTGAATTGGGTTGGATTTAATTTTGGGTTTTGATTAATTTAACCTAGTTTTTAAAGAATCTTGGTTTTTTTGATTATTTGTTGAAAAGTGGGACAAGATTTGGAATCTGTTTGATTTGTTAAATTTATATGTGATTAAGTTATTGGGAAATTGTAAAGTTTTTGTCTTTTAAGTTTTACAGGAATTGTGTTGAATGTTGATGTTAGGTATGGAATTTGTGTTTAGATAGGTTGCGGGTTAGTTTCGTTGTTTAGGTTGCTTTTTTTTTAAGGGCTAAATATGGTTTGGTAAAGTTTGAAGATGGATACTTTACGGAATCAATCTTCAAGTAATGCTATTTGTTGACCGATTCATGTAGTTCATGTGTGTTCACATTGTGCTTTTTTTTTTTTTTTTAAGATCATGTTGTCGTGATATTGCTTGTGGGTATGTACCAATACTGCTGCAGATTTGTGTGTTTTCATCAATAGTATTCCTTTGTCATGAATATCTGCGAGCTTTCAAACTAAGTGTTCCCTTTTGGGATTACTATTATAATTGCAACTTGTCTCTTCTTAGCAATCTTTCAAGCAAAGTTACCTTGGTTCCCCCAATTCCATAATGTCGAGCTACTTGCGTTTTTGCTTTTGGTCCACAAGGTTACTTTAAGTATGCATATAGAGTAGCTTCCACTGTTTTTTCATTATAGTAAGGTATGCCTATTTGAATTCTTCAAGAAATTTTTAAAGAATTTCATCTTGAAGAAATTAGTAAAAGATCTGGTTTTATATGCGTCAAACTCCCTTATAGCAAATTTAATGGCGGGACCAAAAAGAGATGGTCTTGATCTGTCAAGATCCAGTCTCTTATAGGATTGTTACTTTTACTACATAAACACAAGCTGAAATATAACATGGCTTGGCATCTTAATATCTCTTACATTAATGTTAGAAATTAACTCATTCAGTCAATTTATCCAGGGTAAGCTATGGAGGGATCAGGGCGTGGTGGGAACAGTGTGGAAATGTTTTTACGCAACTATAAGCTTGGGAAGACACTTGGTATTGGCTCATTTGGGAAGGTGAAAATTGCAGAGCATACATTGACAGGGCACAAAGTTGCCATAAAAATCCTCAACCGTCGTAAGATAAAAAACATGGAGATGGAAGAAAAAGGTATGGATTTTTTTTACTACAATATCAATACCACAGCTTTCTTAGTGTATGCTGCTTTTGGGTTTTGTAGTTAGAAGAGAGATTAAGATCTTGAGGTTGTTTATGCATCCACACATTATCCGTCTCTATGAGGTTGTAGAGACACCGTCAGATATCTATGTTGTTATGGAGTATGTCAAGTCTGGTGAGTTGTTTGATTACATTGTGGAGAAGGGAAGGTTGCACGAGGATGAGGCTCGCAACTTTTTTCAGCAGGTGAAACCATGCCCACCAATTTGACACTTTACAATTGTTTATGCTTACTTTCTGAATGGTATGTTCATTGGTTAAAAACTTAATATAAACTTACACTAATGTATATAATCAGATAATTTCTGGTGTGGAGTACTGCCACCGGAATATGGTGGTACACAGAGATCTTAAACCTGAGAATTTGCTGTTGGATGCCAAATGTAATGTCAAACTTGCAGATTTTGGTTTGAGTAACATCATGCGTGATGGTCATTTTCTTAAGACAAGTTGTGGGAGTCCAAATTATGCAGCTCCAGAGGTATCTTAATAATTCGCAGCACCAAAAATTATTTTCAGTTTACTTGTATTGTTTTATTTATGTTATGTTCTTCTTAAATAGGTTATATCTGGGAAGCTGTATGCGGGACCTGAGGTAGATGTATGGAGCTGTGGCGTTATCTTGTATGCTCTTCTGTGTGGCACCCTTCCTTTTGATGATGAAAACATCCCAAATCTTTTCAAGAAAATTAAGGTGCGTCAGATAAATTACAATTTGTTTTTCACATTTTTGCAATTATTTTGGAACTCATTCTCACTATGCTGATTTGCTCTTTAGGGTGGAATATATACACTTCCCAGCCATTTATCACCTGGTGCTAGAGATCTGATCCCTAGGTTACTCGTGGTTGACCCAATGAAGCGTATGACTATTCCTGAGATTCGTATGCACCCCTGGTTCCAAGCACATCTCCCACGCTACTTAGCTGTCCCTCCTCCAGATTCTTTGCAGCAAGTAAAAAAGGTTGGAAATATACCAGAATTTCAACATATTTAATAATAGAGTAATCTTAAATGCATGCTGCGTGGTACA
Source organism: Artemisia annua (assembly GCA_014162995.1). Taxonomy (NCBI): domain Eukaryota; kingdom Viridiplantae; phylum Streptophyta; class Magnoliopsida; order Asterales; family Asteraceae; genus Artemisia; species Artemisia annua. The sequence continues at coordinate 46,162 of LBNU01000769.1, read as the reverse complement.
TGTGCTTGAGTATGTTGGTAATTACAGGTTTTTTTCTGTTGTTGCTGCAGACTGATGAAGATATTCTGACTGAGGTGATAAAGATGGGGTTTGACAAGGATGCCCTTATCGAGTCACTTCGTAACCGAGTGCAAAATGAGGTACCAATCTATGTTTTAAAGGTACTTGGGACTGACTGTATGCTCCAATGTTGCTGATCTTTGCTATCTTTTATAGGGCACTGTTGCATATTACTTGCTACTGGACAATAGGTTTCGTAATTCAAACAGTTATCTTGGAGCTGAATTCCAAAAACCAGTGGTTAGATTGTCTACTGATGTTTTTAGTTTTTGTTTATTAAATCAATATTTGATACTTCCTAATATTAGATCTAACAAATGCAGGACAGTCACAACCGTATCAACTTAAATGAGGCTGCTGCTTCAGCTCTAGCCCAACGCCCAACTGGATACATGGATTACCAAGGAACAAATATGAGAGGCCAAGTCGAGAGGAAATGGGCTCTTGGGCTTCAGGTTGCATTCGCTGTTCCCTTAGTTTTTTTATTAAAGTATTTTTGTTTTTGNCATTCTCACTATGCTGATTTGCTCTTTAGGGTGGAATATATACACTTCCCAGCCATTTATCACCTGGTGCTAGAGATCTGATCCCTAGGTTACTCGTGGTTGACCCAATGAAGCGTATGACTATTCCTGAGATTCGTATGCACCCCTGGTTCCAAGCACATCTCCCACGCTACTTAGCTGTCCCTCCTCCAGATTCTTTGCAGCAAGTAAAAAAGGTTGGAAATATACCAGAATTTCAACATATTTAATAATAGAGTAATCTTAAATGCATGCTGCGTGGTACATGTGCTTGAGTATGTTGGTAATTACAGGTTTTTTTCTGTTGTTGCTGCAGACTGATGAAGATATTCTGACTGAGGTGATAAAGATGGGGTTTGACAAGGATGCCCTTATCGAGTCACTTCGTAACCGAGTGCAAAATGAGGTACCAATCTATGTTTTAAAGGTACTTGGGACTGATTGAATGCTCCAATGTTGCTGATCTTTGCTATCTTTTATAGGGCACTGTTGCATATTACTTGCTACTGGACAATAGGTTTCGTAATTCAAACAGTTATCTTGGAGCTGAATTCCAAAAACCAGTGGTTAGATTGTCTACTGATGTTGTTAGTTTTTGTTTATTAAATCAATATTTGATACTTCCTAATATTAGATCTAACAAATGCAGGACAGTCACAACCGTATCAACTTAAATGAGGCTGCTGCTTCAGCTCTAGCCCAACGCCCAACTGGATACATGGATTACCAAGGAACAAATATGAGAGGCCAAGTCGAGAGGAAATGGGCTCTTGGGCTTCAGGTTGCATTCGCTGTTCCCTTACTTTTTTTTTTATTAAAGTATATTTGTTTGTTTGTTTTTGGTTGTAATATGCATGTGTATATAGGGACCTTAGTAAGCTAGTGTTGATGGCAAGAGTATAATGTTTTATTATGATCATGGTTTAGAAAACTCAAGACTAGCTGATTGTACGTTTTGGTGCATAGTTAGCTTGTTAGTTAATAGTGTTCATGGTCAATGTTAACAGTCTCGAGCCCATCCCCGTGAGATAATGACAGAAGTCCTGAAAGCCCTCCAAGAACTAAATGTTTGCTGGAAAAAGATAGGCCATTACAACATGAAATGCAGATGGGATCCTGGCAGCAATGGCATGCAGAGTAATAATTACTTTGGAGATGAGTCGACTATAGTAGAAGCTGAAAGCACCTCACAGTCCCCCAATGTGGTCAAATTTGAAGTCCAGGTCCTGCAATGCTCAAACTCTCTTTCATAAAGCGACAACACATTAAACCTGTTTACTGATTGTGTTAGAATGTGTATTTTTTCAGCTTTACAAAACTCGGGAGGAAAAGTATTTGCTTGATCTACAGAGGGTCAATGGACCCCAGTTTCTGTTTATGGAACTTTGTGCTGCATTTCTTGCCCAGCTTCGTGTCCTCTAGAAGACTAGAAGGAGCGTAATAAGCCTGAAATGAAGACTCTTTATGTGGGAAATACTTTGGGGGGTGCTTGTGAAGTAAAGCTAGGATGTATATACCAATTCTCTCATTTAGAGTTTTATGGTTCTATTCATAGGCAGATCTTGTGAGCCTATCTTTTTTTGCAACTCGTTAGGAGTATGGGCTTACGCCTCAGTTTTTAACTTGGTAACACTTTTTACTTGTTTTCTTCTATAACCCGTAACTTGGTTTTGGTTTATAATAAGAGTAATTTGTAACCTACTCCCACTCATGGATTGGCTTAGAAGATGCGTCAGAAAAATACATGTGAGATTATGTACATTATTTTCTTCTAAAAAGGAAAAAGGGCGAGGTTGAAGATTTCTGTAAATTTCACATGTAAAACACTGTTAAAGGGTGAGGTTGAATGTTTCTGCAAATTTACACATGTAAAACAATGTTACTCTGGGTTAGTGTAGAACCTGCAAGAACATGTACTTGTCATTTGTCATCAGAAATCATAGTGAAATTGGTCTACATATTGTTGCTTTTGGTTTAGAATTTCGTATACTGTATATCTTAACGCTTGCTATGTGATATCAGTTGTGATTTTATTGTTGGTGGGATAAGCAAGTCTCGATTTCTCTTTCTGTTATGCTGGTATCTAAGAAGCTTGTCCAATTGGCAAAAGAGATTCTAAAAAATGAATTGATTTATGCACCATTAAAATCGAGTTGTGCACAACGAAAGGTACAGAAGTATGTGTGTCGTACCTTGTGTTTTTAATCTATATCATGTAATGTACACATCTATTTTGGTGGTGTATAAATAGATCAGTGAATGGAATAAATGGTAAGGATCAAGAGTTTCGTTTGTTGGTGTAATGAGATTAAAGTTCACTCATTTTCGGATAAAGTTTTATGAGTTGTTAAAAGGGTGACATGCATGCTTACAACTCATGAGCTTAGAGGATTTGGTTTGATAAACTAACATTGATTAATATTGTTGAAATGACAACAGCAAGATCACTCGGCGATAAGAGCAAAAGCTAGGAGTGGCAATATCATTCTGGTGATCAAGATTCATGTTAAACATTCAAATTGTCATTACAATTTGGTACAACCCAGAATTTCAATGACTGGCGAACATCAAAAACAAAATATTGCAGTACAACATGACCTTTAGATACACACCACATCATTAAAACTCAAAAGAGATTAAAACGTATAAATCCTTGAATCTAAGAAGGTCTTGAGCTAGCTAACTAACATAACAGATTGTTGGAAGATCAAGAGAGCTCCATAACGACAGTTCTCCATCAATAACATCACTTGTAGAAGAAATCACAGCCTCTCCTTCGACATCCTTCTTCAATTTTTCATCTTCTTCCTTATCGAGCCCTTGAAGACTAGTCCTTTGCATTTTGGACCTTTCTCTTGACTTTACACCCCCTCTGAGTCCAAGCTTTAGCTTCAAGCACTCAGGTATGCCATTGAAAGCATAGAGAGAAGCTGAGTACTTGCGCTCATATTTCATCCTCTTCATTGCTTCAGCTATTGTTAAGGGCTCTTCTCCTTCCCCATAAACCTCTTCTTGAATCGCATCTGATGCTATTTCTTGAGCTATTTCAAATGGATAATAGTTACAAGATGACCCTAGTTCATCAATGAACCCGAAATCAATCACTCCCATATCACTACTCTCTTCATCATAATCATCTTCCATATGATCACCACTTGAACATTGAGACATCATATGATCATGATCATCATGATTATCAGTATCAAGATTCTCAGGTTCTTTAAGATAAGAATCTTCTTTAACAGGTAAAGATGGCATAATCTCGTCGTTATAAGGAATATATTCATCCGTGTCATTGAGAAAATCAGTAAAGAATGTATCTTGGAAATCTCCCATGTCATCTTTATACTCCTCCTGCTGTTTCTTGTCGTCTTGATAATTAACGCTTAGCTGAGAAGATGAAGCTGCTGCAGCTGATGCTGCTAATAAATTGTTCCTGGCTTTGAGCCTATGGAGAAGAAGGTTTGTGATCTTCGAAGGAAGAGCAGGTGTGGTTAAAGACGATTGAGAAGAAGGCCAGAAGTTGGTACGAGTATTAGCTCCTCGCAGTAAACAAGCAGCTTCATCATAAGCTCTAGCTGCCTCCTCAGCTGTGTCAAATGTGCCTAACCATACTCTAATCTTCTGTATAGTGTCCTTGATTTCTGCCACCCATCTGCCAGATGGACGTTGGCGGACACCTACAAATCGCTTCCTTGCTCTCCTGGGTCCGCCTAGCACTGCAGCAGTAGAAGAGTCATCCCAAGGTATGTTTTCTTCGGGGTGGTCATTCATGATGTGTTCTTGATCATTGGCAAGTTTTCTCTTCCTAGCCATTTTGTATACTTTATGTTATGTTTTTTTATTGGGTTTGCTAAGTGTATTAGTTGGTGAGTATCCTATATGAAATATGATGCAGTTATATATAGCAATTGAAATAGAAGATCTTTTCAAAATGAGAGTGACTGCTGAAAGGGTCTTAATTTACCTTGTACACACCTCTTTGTTATTTTCATTATTTTTTTACTAATTTTTAGTTCTTGGCTCTTAGAAGGAACCCATTTGGAGTGTTATCTATGATTGGGGGAGGAGATATTAAATTAATCAATCTTAATAATTTATTGATATTCATTTTAAAAATATAGATTGACCTAGTCCAAATCGTTCATACTTTATACAATCTAGCTTCCTCTTTCATGCTCTCATTATATTAGTCCATTTTCTTTGTTTAATGTGTAAATGCAAGCATGAGTAGTGCAAGAGACTCGTTTCTAAAACGTTATTCTCTCCGTCTCTAAATAAATGCAGAAATTTCCTTTAGCAGATTGTCCCGAAAGTAATGCAATGCTTTCTTGTCGGCAATGTTCATCCTCAACTACTTTTTACGTCATTGTTGTGTACGTATTTTGAGTTTTTAACTACCGACCGCAAATTTTATAGACTATGCAACATTCAATCATATACTGTATTCATTCCAAACCAATTAGTTTATCAACCTCCTGGTTGTACTTACCTGTGTGATGTAGCAATCAATCTTATAATAAGCACGCTCATAGACAACGAGCTGAGAAGCATTGTAACCATCACCTTCCATTAAAATATTGTATGCCCTATTCGTTCCAACACAAAGCATCTTCAGCTCATTCAAAAATTGCCTTTTTGATATAATATCTGTATATGTATAGGTAGGGTCATACTGTACTTCAATAGTTCAATGTGATTAGCCCACAATTAAACTATAGAAACTTGTATCAAAGAAGAGACAATTGGAGCAATTTACAAGATGAGTTACGTAGTCGTTTCCTTTAAGTACTGGCTAAATATATTATATACAAGTTTATTAAACTACTATATGTACTTAGACATAGTTTTACCAATACGATTTGTAGCACGCTTAACCCTAAACAAGCCTATAACATATTGAACGGACATAACAGAGTTAGAGTGCTCATTAAGCGCCACAATGTAGTGGTTAGTGGGTCAATATCATGTCTTAGCATGCAAATTAAGAAGAAAAGTGAATATACTTGAGAATAGTTTCGGTTACCACAATCGACAAAATGGATGTCTTAGAACGAAGATAACTCATGACGTCAACTAAGGGATTGTGAGATAACACGGTTACAATACCAACGAACAGTTCTAAAGGTAGCGGCCAATAGAATAATTAACAAAAGAAGAGACAAATGGCGAAGGTTTGAAATGCCAAAAACATCAACTTCAATTCTTACGTTGTTTCTTCTGATTTTAACTTCATCCATTTGATGTTTACTAAAGCCATCTCTATTTCTCTCTCTCAAATTATTGTAATTTGCATCTTCTTAGGCTGCCACGTGGATCCATCGTTTGTTTCTATTGCGTGAATTAGCCAATTGTGTTTAAGTGTTTTTTGAGCTTTCAATTAGCTAGGACAAACGAAAGACAAGAGTGATCTTCTATCATGGTATATGATTGATGTCAATGAGACAATGAGCAATAATGATACATTACATGGAACGAGTCATGATCAAATAACAACCAAAATATGATGACAACTAGTAAAAACGCAGAATAAACGAATAAAATCTAGATATAGCTAAATGCGCATTTGTGCATTTCTTGCAGAAAATTCAGAAACGTGTGAGATAGATTTGTGGTGTATATAATGTGAGATAGTTAGTTGCCGTTTAAAAAAAAAATAAAAATCAGAAACATATATAATCCACATGTTCTCACTTCTCACAGATGATATATCCTTACACCCTGCATCAAATTAACGATACTGATGTTCATTCTTAATAAATAAGTGATTTTTGCAACTTTTGTTGTTGAAATGTTTGATATTAGACGCTAATGCTAGATATTGCCATGGGAATTTAAAAATTGACACATTGGTATCATTGACTGAACTCATTCTATCATTTATGGTACATGCTAAATTGCTAATAATCTAAATTGATAGATAGACCAGTGAATATTCGAGCATTATAACAATATAATACGAAAAAAATAACTTATATCAGTTTCTGTATCCGAGTCACCTCTTATGTACTCGTAGTTATCAATCCTTATATAAATATTACGAGTATGATTTCCATACAACCTGCAAAGAAAATAATGCTGTACTGTAATATTATTATAGTTGCATTTTACACATTTTGATTAACTCTCAAAATTCATTTGTAGTTGTAGATGTTGCAGAACGTTATAACAGAACAAGTTTTGACTAAATCATTTAAAAATATAGTTCAATCATAAACATACCCTCAATAGGATTCAAAAGACCTTCGTTCACGTTCAATTAATAAGCAAGTAGGGATGAGCACGGTACCAGATTGGTACCAAACCCATACCAAAGTGGTGGTACCGTTTTTTCCCGAGCATAAAAGGGGTATAGGTACGGGTACCGGTATGGATTCCTGTACCGGTACCGGGAAATGGATACCTATCTCGTTCTTTCCGTTTTTTTTTTTTTTTTTTTTTTTTTTTTTTTTTTTTTTTTTTTTTTTTTTTTTTTTTTTTTTTTTTTTTTTTTTTTCTTTTTTTTTTCCTTTTTTTTTTTTTTTTTTTTTTTTTTTTTTTTTTTTTTTTTTTTNAAAAAAAAAAAAAAAAAAAAAAAAAAAAAAAAAAAAAAAAAAAAAAAAAAAAAAGGACAAATGTGCATTTTCGATTAATTTTGAACCACAACGTGTAAGAAAACGCACCCGATGCTAGGGCTTAATTTTTGGGAGAGTTTGTGAAGGATGTATAGTTGTCCCAGTAGGTTCTTGGGACATTTAGTTTATTTCTTTATACTTTACATGACTATTGCTGCAACAAGTATAATCGAGCTCAGAATGTCAAGCTCGAGTGACACGGCTACTAAAACTCGAGCTCGAAATTCGACTCAAGCTCGACCGAGCTTTATATTTCAAGCTCGAGCTTGACTCACTTTTTGAACTCGAGCTTTAAACTCAACTCGAACTCAAATGAGCCTACCTTTAAAGCTCAGGCTTGATAAATAATCGACATATGTAACTTGACTTGACTCGATTCAAGTAATTTTTACTTTGTATTAAGTAATTATGGATATGAAAGGGTAATATAACCAAAGCTCTATGGAAGCCTCTAGCAAGCCGATGATTATGATACTTGAGTGTGTCGATTGAAAGAAAGAAGAGACAACTCAAATGTCAGCGCAGAAATCGAAAGAGTGCCGAAAAAAGTTCGATTCGAGTTCCTACTCGAGTAGCTTGGGCTATACAATTAAAGTCTAGTCGATTTTGAATAGTTTCAAGTCAATCTTCAATTTAGCTCACGAGCTCTCTCATCTCATGTAACCTTTATGATACGCCTGGGCCCGAGCCCATGGCCTATTTAGGTCCCAGGGTTTTACCCTACTTTGTCTTATAAATATTCTTGTAATCAATGATTATAAGGAATCAATCAAAGTTTAAGATAAACAAATCTCTAGTTCTTCTCTCTATTTTCTGACGGAGCCAGCACACGCTTGAAGTGGTGCCCTATCCCGATACAACCCCTAACCGGGTCGTATCAATTGGTGCTTTCATTGAGAGCTCTCGTTGAGAGGTTTTTGATTAGGGTTTCCAATTTAAAAAAAAAAAAAAGTTACTGTTCACGCACTGTTCATCGTACTGTTCATCGCGGGTACTATTCATCAAAAAAAATATATATATATATTATTTCTAGTTCGCGGGTTGCATGGTTTCGACCGGGGTCCTAGACTGCAAACTTGCGGTTCAATCCAGGGTTTTGAATCCATAAAAAAAGGGCTAGCCAATGGCTTACTTACATCACGCTAGTCAGCCAGTTCGACCGGTTTGAATATATTGTCCGGGTTTTAAAACATTGCTCAAAAATACTATATATACTATATATATTTCTAGGCCGTTATTATATATATATATTATAGACGTATATAGTAATATATATATTTTCGAGTTTTAATCGATTGGGTATATA
>LBNU01000769.1:14854-37607 GCA_014162995.1 Artemisia annua | reverse complement strand
TATATATATATATATATATATATATATATATATATATATATATATTTTCGAGTTATTAATCGATTGGGTATTATTCATGGCATCTGGCGGCAACGATCAGCATGTGGAATACGCACTCTCTAAGCTCTTGCAAAGGGGTACGGTGGCCGAATATGAGAGTAAGTTTATAGTACTTGCAAATCGAGTAACAAGGATCTCTGAATCTTTACTTGTATCGTTTTATATCTCCGGACTTAAACTGGATCTACAATGTTTACTCTTACGGTCAAATCCTAAAACTCTAGACGAAGCTTTTTCATTGACCCGTGCGGCAGAAACACGCTTCGCAAACCTAGATATTTAGGAATTTTTGAGGTCTAATCCTTTAACTTTGGGAGAAGACTTCTTCAAAGCTCGTATCACCGAGGTTCGTTTTGAGACAATTGCAAAGGAAGAGAAAGAGCACATCGTTGAAAAGAAAATAGATGTCATTCTACCATTAGAGGGTGAGTGTGCCTCACCTAAGGCTAAAGGATCATTCAATGCTGATGAGTATATTGGAGTTGAAGAGGTTGTGGGTGGTGGCGAAGCGCTTAAGGTTGGCGAGGATGAGTTGAATAGAGTGATATCGACACTTAAGGATGGAGGTGGTGAATTTGGTAGTCGTTTGAATGAAATAAATTTGAATTTAAGCAAGGAATCAACGGACTCTCAATCGGTATATTCTTCATATCACCTTGAGGGCAATGTGATTTTTGAAGGAGTGGGGAGTGTTACGGCATGGGTAGCGGAAGGCGGAAGAATGGTGTTGTGCTATGTCCAAGGTTGTGGAAGGCGGAAGAGGAAAAAGGTGTTGGTTGCGGTAGCGGAAGACAAGAGAACTACGGGAATGGAAGATAGGACTAGGATTACGATTAGGATATGGGATCCCAGAATCAAGAGAAATTCTTCTAGACCACACCTTGAGGACAAGGTGATTTCGAAGGAGTGGGGAATGATACGCCCCGGGCTTTATGTCATGTTTTATTTATTTAGGATATGTCTTTGTGTCGTATTAGGAAAGTGTCATTGTTTAGATATGTTTTTATGTTTGACTTGTTTTACAAGCCAGGGTTATTCGGTTATATATACCGAATCATTATTATGAAGAAATTCAATCAAGTTTTAAGATCAATAATTCTCTAGTTTTTTTTGAGTTAATGTTAATGGCATCGTGCGAATGTGATCGGGACGCGGAATATGCACTATCTAAGCTCTTGCAAATGGGTACCGTGGCCGAATATCAGAATGAGTTTGAGGTACTTATAAATAGAGTAACGGGGATCTCTGAAAATTTACTCAAATCGTTTTATATCTCGGGACTTAAACCACTTCTACAATGTGCACTCTTAAGGTTAGCGCCTACAACTTTAGGAGAAGCTTGTTCCATAGCCCGTATAATGGAGGCTCGTTTTGAGATAATTGCAGGAAAAAAGATGAACATTGAAGAGAAAATAGATATCGTTCTATCATGGCCAAGTGAAGAAGCTCTGTATGTGATTAAAGAGTCCTTAGATGCTAATGAAGATAATGGTGTTGTTGAGGTTAGTAGCGCGATAAACGATGTTTTTGATATTGGTGAGAGTAATGTGGAAAGCATGAAAGTTAATAGCAAGTTTGAAGAATTTTCAGAAAATAAGAAAAGTATGAAAGAGAATGTTGGGAGTGGTGGTGAATTTGATAGTCGTTTGGATGAAATAAATTTGAATTTAAGCGAGGAATTAGCGGATTCTCAATCAGCATATTCTTCGTATCACCCTGAGGGCAAGGTGATTTTTGAAGGAGTGAGGAGTGTTATGGCATTGGTAGCGGAAGACGGGAGAATGGTGTTGTATTATGTCCAAGGCAAAGGAATACGAAAGAAGAAAAAGGCGAAGGCTGCAATTCAAAGAAGATTATGGGATCCTGGATTACGCCAATGTTGCAAGAGGACGGACTCCCAAACTACTCAAGTGTCCAAACGTATGGCATATAGATTATGTCATATAATCTATCTTTATTTAAGTGTCTCTTTTATTTATGACTGTTTTCATGTTTATTTAGGATAGTCAATTAAGAATGTTTTAAAACAACACCTTGAGGGCAAGGTGGTTTTGAAGGAGTGAGGAATGATACGCCTGGGCCCGAGCCCATGGCCTATTTAGGTCCTAGGGTTTTACCCTACTTTGTCTTATAAATATTCTTGTAATCAATGATTATAAGGAATCAATCAAAGTTTAAGATAAACAAATCTCTAGTTCCAGCACACGCTTGAAGTGGTGCCCTATCCCGATACAACCCCTAACCGGGTCGTATCACCTTATCAATAACCATAAATCATATATAGCTATTGAAATACTGTAGTAATTAATACTTTCTCAATTAATTCTTTTTAGTTTGATCGCAATTAGGTGTGTTAGTTAAATTGCGTGAAAGAAGAGGATAAATTTGGTTGAGAAATGATACATGGACCTAAACTTAGACCTAATTGTAGGCCCAAAAACAAGTGTCAGCATCCTGATTGCTGTAAAATAAGTGGGTCTCTGTCTGCAACCATCAAGATGCTGACACTTGTTTTTAGGCCTACAATTAGGCCTAAGTTTAGGTCCATGTATCATTTCTCAATTTGGTATTCAAACATGGGTCAAAATTTTTGAAAGTTTAAAATATGTCAATGGAATATGGACTACTGTAAAATATCCGAATTAAGCAAGAGTACAAGAGACCATCTTATTTGTGGTGGTGAACGTGGAAGGTTGTTTGGTATTGGTGCTTGCCAACAATGTTAGGTCTCAAATGCGTCACATTCCTGTTAGTATAAAACAAGAGTAAATTGCGAAAACCGTCCTTGTGGTTTGGTTAAATTACATGAACAGTCATTACAACTTTGGAAGTTTAGACAAAGTTTCTATAGACAAATTTAGAGTGCAATTATCGTCCCTACAGGGACAGCATCCGCACCTTCAAAGTTTCATAAGTTATCGTGCCCGGGACGATGATTGCACATCAAAACTTTCTACAAAGATCACACATGCACTTTTGAAGTTATAGGAATTGCGTAATCATTTGACCAAACCATACAACACATATTTTGCAATTTACTCATGAAACTATAAAAAGATTAGTTTATTTAAAAAGTTAAATTACGTATTGAGAAATTTCGATAATACTCGTTCAATACTCCCATTTAACTATGAACCAAGGTTTTTGAATTTTTCAGTGAAACACAATTTTTTCTCGGTGGCAAAAAAATGAAAATAGTTGCTTGTTATTATGTTGTGTATAGCACGATTGGCGTCATTTTACGTATAGTACGTATCCATTAGTTTTGGGGTGAGGATAATCGTAGGTTTTGCTTTCCCACTTTCGTTAAGGACCTCAAGTTATGACCGGAGTCAAGAGTTGGGGTAACACTCACATGACTATTATAGATAGTTTATTGTGGTGTGCGAAGATTTATTAGCTTCACCATAAATTCGAGTTAGTCCATTTCGTGAAAATGGACCTCTATTTATATAGATACATTTAGGGTATTTGTGCCACCCATGAATGCAATTTGATGGTTTAGGACGGCCCACGTGGTGGACATCTAAAGTAGGAGATAAGAATGACACGTGTTGTGACATTCTTGGCTCCATTCGGGTGCATGTGATGTTCAATGCACGTATTAGCGAGATATTCGCAACATTACCTTTAATCCAATGAGGTAGTGACAAGTGTTGTGTGTTGTAACAGTCCTTTATGATAAGATCCGAGTCTAGCCTTTGCCGTCTGTCATCGGGCATGGAAACTTGCCTCCCAGGCTGAGTGTGACGCTTATAAGCTTGTCTTGGCCATGTTTTGAATGTAGGTCTAGCCATTTGAGCTAGAACTCTCATACGCTATCCGTTATAAAAGTTGCTAAGAGTAACACAATTGACGTGACAATGCTTTCTGTTATAAAAATACGAATTACTTGTGATTTATTATGTTTTACCTAGCCAAAAACTTTTAAACTATCAAATATTTATTATTTATTTGAAAATGCAATGAGTAGAAATATTCATTACTCCATCCGTCCCAAAATTATTGTCATTAGAGAGAAATCACAAAGTTTAATAAAAGTGGGGGCATTTTAATTTTCAACTCTAAAATGGAATATTCCTCTACTAGATTCTCTAGTTTTTACTTAATAAGGAAAGTGGACAATTATTTTGGGACAACCCGAAAAGAAAATGTGGACTATAAATATGGGACGGAAGGAGTATTTATTTGAAGAGGTTTCAGGTTCGAGTCTCATGCACCTTTAGGGGTGAAAATAAAAGGTAACCAATTACTACTTGTCGTTAAAAAAAAATAAATACATAAAAAATTGGACATCATTATTATTACGGTACTACTAGTATTAATTTAATCAGTTGTAAACTTGTAATGATAATTTTAGTAGTATTAAACAACAATTAATAAATTAAAATGATTTAAAAAGGAAAAAGAAAACACCGATCTGTGCAAAGCAGCACATCGATCTGACATTTTCCGTTACTTCAAAATCAATCCCCGCAAATTCCACCACTGCCGGAGCTCCGATTACCGGCGAACGGTAAACTCTTCTCCGATCTACTTTTTCATTTCTAACTCGATTCATGAATCATGCTTTATGCATGTGATTTGTTCATCACTTATGGTGTGAGATCTGTAATGTGTGTTTAATTGTTAATTCAAATGAAGCTGTTATTTAAGTTTATAAAAAATTGTGAAGGTGAAAGTTTTTTTTTTTTTAACTAGTTTTAGAAAGAGAAGTAAGATGAAATTCTAGAATTTGGAAGAAATGTACCAGAATTGTGCAGGTTAAAGCTAACATTATGCGCGTGTCGTGTAAAGTATTTCGATCAGCGAGTGGTCATATGTTGGTTTATATTGACTAGGCATGTTACTTTTGGTATCGACATAGGTTTATAGCGGCGGACCCATGACTATAAATGACTAAGGTGCACAAATTTAGATTGACACCAGTAATAGACTAACTAAACGATACATGTAAACCAAAATTAGGATTTTTTCCGCAAAAATCCCCCCCTTGGGCCCGCCCCTGAATGTTTATAGATTGACAAAGGATTCTGCTCTATGTTTCATTTTGTACATTTAAATTATGTTTAAGCTGTGTAGGTTGTAGAATATTCGGATCTGTTAGTTAATGAAGTTTTGCACATAAACAATGTACCTTACTTCTAAAAAACTGCTTTAGCTAGTTAAGGATGCGAAATGTACTAGACTATGTTGATGCAACTTTTTGGTTTTTACCCTTAGGCCTTTGAATGCATCGGTTAGAAAAATGACATTTGTAACCGGATGAGGGTTGACCAAGATTGGCATTTGAGTGCGTGGATATGTTACTAGAGTTAGCTCTAAATAGGAGTGCGTTGAACAAGTGAGGAACTAGTTTGAGTTAAGAGGCTTGTAGCTGTTTGTGTATTGGATGCAAATTGAACATCTAGGCAATGATAAATCTTCAAGATGGCATGCAATATGTTGTGACTTCTGTTTTCTCGGTTAGTTGGTTGGACGATTTCTTCCAATCTCTTAATCTATTTGGGAAATATTTTAACCTAATACAATACAAGACCAAATCGTACAACTGGTAAGAGAACTTTAAGTAGTCCAACTCACAACTGAGGCCATAAGGCATTAGCCTTTTTCCATATATTTGACATTTGATATTACTCAGACGGGTTGTACCGCAGTAACTTGATCAATTCTGTTGATCGCAAATCTTTGGTTGAAATCAATAATGATGGAAATTTGGGTACATATTGCTGATTTTTCTGTTGTTGAAAATGAAGGTCTTGTATTAAAAGTGGCCTAAATGGAAAATATGACTCTGCTTTTATCTGAAGGGTGTGGTTTAGTCGATGTACATTGTCTTTGTGACTTACATTGTATGCTATTCTATTATCTGATATAATCTCGTTGGTATGCCAGATATTACACATGCCATAAAGCTTAATCTTAGCGTGGTTGAGCAAGTTAACATGGTGGTTTAAAAACACATGCATTTTGTATACATACTCTAGTAGTCTGCTTTTGTGTCATATACTTTGTGGCATGATGGCGTACTCACTTGAATTGCTGACATGATTTATTGTTCCCTAAATATCGTGGATATGGTCTATTTTACACTGAATGCACATATGCTGTTTTTACTACTGTCATTGAGGTAGATATATTGTGTTTTCTTCTAGTCCTCTCACAGTAGTAGCATTAGTTGCAGCAGGAACTAAAGTTCTTATTATTAGACATTTACCGGAAAAAAATAGGGCCAAAATGATTTGTTCTAATTAACTTGTTTAACTCTTCACAAGTTCATATATATTTTCTTATATGAAATTTGAACTTTTAAAACTGTGTTCGTTAGTTTAGGTTGGCATGGAACCAGGGAGGTGACAAATAGGTCTGGGAACGGATCGAAATTGCCAGTGGGTCATAGTTGTGGGTTAAATGGGTGGTTTCTGTAAATGACCCGGAATGGGTAATGGTTCAACACATTTCGTTGCATATTTATATTTTATTGCAAAGTAAGGGTCTTGATAAACAAATACAACATAAAACAAAAGGTGCACATTTGTTTTAAAAACTATCACCTGCTTGACCTGTTAGTCACTTTTACTCAACCAATTACCAACCCGATCTTTAAACATCATGGGTCATACAGGTCCATTTTATTATCGATGGGTTAACTTTTTCATAGCGTGGTGCGTGGACCTTTCTTTGCTGGACTCTTTATAAACAACAAGGGTCAAGCCAAACTTGTTGTATCCCTTTTGTTTCTTGCTGTATCTGATCCAGACAGAAATATATAAATAGCCAAAGAAGCTTAGTACGTAAAGCTTTGGAGGAAATAACATAGAAACCCACAATGCGAAGTATGCAAATCAATGTTATACGAATGCTCCATTACAATTTATCTGGCAAAGCGTATGTTGCACACCAAGTCTAGGTGCCATGTGGTTTGCATAAGTTATCTGTATGCGTTGTTGCACTTATAATTCCCTGTTCAGTTTTCTATATCGGTTGTCCACATTTAACTTTTTTGTAATTTTGCATGTTAAGGTGGTTATTATCTCCGGATAAGATTTTCTTCTTTGCCATAAAGAGTTGAATGTAAACTTCGTTGATTGTTTAATGCTTGAAAAGATGGGGTGCCAGAGTCAACAATTAGAAACTGTTGCTCTTGCTCGAGAAGCCAAGGATACTTCTTGTAGCCCTCGCAGAAGCTCTTCAGCATTTATGGTAAATTCTGAAATTGGGGCAGTTTTGTCTGTCATGAGGAGGAACGTGCGGTGGGGAGTTCAGTATTTGGAAGATGAAGATCAATTAGAGCACCAACTCATCAAATCTTTTAAGGATATACGAAGACAAGTTTTTTCATGGCAAAATCAGTGGCATGCTATCAATCCAGTTGTGTATCTGCAGCCTTTTTTAGATGTAATTCGGTCTGATGAAACTGGTGCACCAATTACTGGTGTCACTCTTTCTTCAATTAACAAATTTGTAACCCTTGAAGTACTGGATCTGGATACAGTCAATGTAGCCGATGCATTGCATCTTATTGTTGATGCTGTGACAAGTTGTCGCTTTGAAGTGACGGATCCTGCATCTGAGGAAGTAGTATTGGTGAAGATACTTCAGGTTCTCTTGTCTTGCATGAAGAGCAAGGCATCAGTTAAGTTAAGTAACCAGCATGTATGCGACATGGTGAACACTTGTTTCCAGATAGTTCATCAAGCAAGCTCAAAAAGTGAACTGCTGCAGAGGATAGCTCGACAGACGATGCATGAGATGGTTAGATGTATTTTTTCACATCTGCACAATGTTGGTGATAAAGAACAAGTTTTGACTCAGGATGTTACGCCACATGTCAATAACGAGGTAATGACATTTGATAAGAAAGTTATTAATTCTCCCTTCTAATCCAAATGAGGCTGTCTTGAAATATGAAATTATCTATACTATTCTTTCACAGGTTGGCGGGGTGGCTGAAGATGACAGTGTAGGGAGTAAACAACAGGACAATGGTCACATTGTTTCCAAAGATGAAGCTAGAGCCAATTCTGTTGCAGGTTCCCCTAATCTTTCCACAGGTATACTTGCAGTTAAGGTGGATGATACTATTGGTGAGGTTGGTCAAACTAAAGAGCTTCTTACGACCGAGCCCTATGGAGTTCCATGCATGGTGGAAATATTCCAATTTCTTTGTTCTCTGCTGAACGCGGCAGAGAATGTTGGAATGGGTCCCAGGTCCAACTCTTTGTCATATGATGAAGATGTACCCCTGTTTTCCTTGGGTTTAATTAATTCGGCCATTGAGTTAGGTGGTGATTGTTTTGACCAGCATCCTGAGTTATTGTCTTTGGTGGAGAATGATCTATTCCTTAGCTTAATGCAGTTTGGCTTGTCCCCGAGTCCACTGATTCTTTCTACCGTATGCAACATTGTTTTGAATCTATTCAATATTCTACGCGTGAAGCTCAAATTACAGTTGGAAGCATTTTTTTCTAATGTGCTTATGAGGATCGCCCAAAATAAGCATGGGGCTAAATATCAACTACAAGAAGTTGCTATGGAAACTATTGTTGATCTTTGTAGGCAGCCGTCGTTTATTTACGAGATGTATGCTAATTATGATTGTGACATATCGTGTAGCAATATCTTTGAAGACCTTGTCAACTTGTTATCAAAAAGTGCATTTCCCATCAATAGTCCTTTATCCGCTACACATGTTCTTGCTCTCGAGGGTTTGGTTGCCATGATTAATGGAATTTCTGAAAGGATAGGAGGTGAAGTACCCGTAATAGAACACACTATGTCAGACCATGAGCCATTCTGGATGGTGACGTGTGAGAACTATGAGAACCCTGATCATTGGGTGCCATACATTCAAAAGAAAAAGCACATGAAGAAAAAGTTAATGGTTGGGGCTGATCATTTCAATAGGGATCCTAAGAAAGGACTGCAGTTTCTTCAAGGAATGCGTATGTTGCCAGATACACTTGACCCTATAAGTGTAGCATATTTTTTAAGGTACACAACTGGGTTAGATAAGAATCTTATTGGTGACTATTTAGGGAATCATGATCAATTCTGTGTCGACGTGCTCCAAGAATTTGCTAAAACGTTTGATTTTCAAGATATGAATTTGGACATCGCATTGCGTGTTTTCTTGGAAACTTTTAGATTGCCCGGAGAAGCCCAGAAGATTCAAAGATTCGTTGAGGCATTTTCCGAAAGATACTATGATCAGTCTCCCGATATTCTAGCCAACAAAGATGCTGCACTCCTGTTGTCTTATTCTCTAATATTGCTTAATACAGATCAGCACAACGCACAAGTCAAAAGGAAGATGTCCGAAGAAGATTTTATTCGTAACAACCGTCGTATAAATGGTGGCAGTGATCTCCCTCGTGAGTACCTTTCCGAGCTTTTTCACTCGATTTGCGAGAACGAGATCAAGATGACCCCAGCCCGTGACGCTGGTTCCCCAGCCATGACCCATGATAACTGGGTCGGTCTAATTCACAAAGCTAGACAAACCGTTCCATATATCATTTGCGAATCTGGAGAGCTTATTAACAATGAAATGTTCGCAATTTTATCAGGCCCGACTGTTGCTGCTCTATCTGTGGTCTTGGATCTTGTAGAGCAAGAAGACGTGTTACAGACATGTGTAGATGGATTTCTAAATGTTGCTAAGATTGCTGGTTGTTATCATCTTGATGATGTCTTAGATGGTTTGCTAGTCTCTCTCTCTAAGTTTACAAACCTCTTAATTCCCGTGTCTGTTGAAGAATCTTTTCTAGCGTTTGGTAACGAGACTAAAGCAAGGAAGGCAACTATAGCAGTTTTCACAATAGCAAACACATATGGGGATTATATACGCTCAGGTTGGAGAAACACTGTAGATTGTATGCTAACTTTACACAAGTTAGGTCTTCTTCCTTCCCGTATAGCCAGTGATACAGCTGATGACTTAGAGCAGATATCAGAATCAGATCCAGAAAAATTCGTTTTACTCTCTCCACCAGCCCACACTGTGCTTGCTTCGGCCCATTCTCGGAAGTCTTCAGGTCTGATGGGTCGATTTAGCGAATTTATTTACTATGATGCGGAAAAGCCCCCTCCACAACCATCCCAACAACAGCTTGAAGCTCACAGGCATGCTGTGGAAGCTGTTAGACGTTGTCATGTGAATACCATATTCACAGAGAGCAAGTTTCTTCAATCGGAGTCTCTTTCAAATCTTGCAAGGGCCCTCGTTTTAGCTGCTAGTCAGTCTCATGAAGAGGGTGCGGTTTTTTGTCTAGAGTTGCTGATTACAGTTACATTAAATAATAGAGATAGAATTATGCTTTTATGGCAAGGGGTGTATGACTACATAGCTAATATTGTCCAGTCAGCTGTTATGCCTAGTACTCTGGTGGAAAAGGCGGTTTTTGGGCTCGTACGAATTTGTCAACGGCTTCTTCCTTATAAGGAAAACTTAACTGACGAGCTTCTTAAGTCCCTTCAACTTATTCTAAAACTTGATGCTAGGGTGGCTGATGCATACTGTGAACATATCACACAGGAAGTTATGCGACTCGTTAAAGCAAATGCAAGGCAAATTAAATCTCACCTCGGCTGGCGTACCATCACTTCTCTCCTCTCTATCACAGCTCGTCATCCGGAAGCTTCCGATGCCGGATTTGAGACTTTAGAATTCATCATGTTAGATGGGGCCCACTTGTTACCCGCAAATTTTGTCCTCTGCGTCAATGCAGCCAGACAGTTTGCTGAGTCTCGAGTAGGAGATGTTAAAAGATCACTCAAGTCCTTAGATTTGATGGCAGGTTCTGCTGCTTGCCTGGTGAGATGGTCACTTGAGACCAGGGAAGCTGTTGGAGAAGAAGCGGAAGCTGCTATTAAACTGTATCAGGGTATTGGTGAAATGTGGGTAAGGTTGGCACAAGGGTTGAGGAAAGTATGTCTTGATTCACGAGAAGAGATTAGGAACCATGCGATTTTGATGCTGCAGAGTTGCTTGACGGGATTGCACGGGGTTCATCTTGAAGATGAGTTGTGGTCACAGTGTTTTGATTTGATAGTCTTCACGTTGGTGAGCGATTTACTAGATATCGTTCAAGACAAGTCTCTAAAAGAGTACCGAAATATGGAGGGTACACTTATTTTATCCTTGAATCTTTTGTCCAACACTTTTTTGCATTCTCTAGCAAGTCTTTCTCGGTTGGTGTCATTTTGTAAAGTATGGTTAGGGGTTTTAAGTTGTATGGAGAGATTTATGAAGGTGAAAATGCGCGGAAAAAAGAGTGATAAAATTCACGTCACAGTGATGGAGCTTCTTAAGAACAGTCTGCTTGTGATGAAATCTAGTGGCGTCCTTGTTCCAACTGATGCTGTTGGTTCTGATAGTTTTTGGCAGCTGACTTGGCTACATGTTAAAAATATAGCTCCTAATATGCAGACGGAAGTTTTCCCCGAAAATGAACTCGCCCCTGTTCCTGATGCTAATTCATTGGTTCCTTCTGTTGGGTCTTGATGGAAAAGTGATTTTGTTCAAATTTTGTTGTGGTGGTTTATAAAAATGATCTCAACAGTTAGGTTTTCTTATGTTTGTATACTTAGGTTGTACAATTGTTGAAAATGTTTAGAAAGGTGATAATTCATTTTTTTAGTCTCTTTGTTTGCCTTTGGGTATATATAGGGTTTATACATTGCTATTTGGTCTTCATGATCTAAAGATGTTAAAGACTTTCAGTTACCTGGGGCATTTTTTCATATAGAAAATGTGTTTTTAGTAGATTATGTTTTAATAGTGGTTATGCTAATTTTGGAGATTATGTTGAAAATCATTGGTTACGACATAACTACATAACGCTCCTATACTTGTCAACAAATAAAGTAATCCTTATTCATTCAGTGTATTAAACCTACACACAAACGAATCTCAATTACTTATGGCATAACTTATCAATTCATGACAGGTTATTCTTGAAATTGTTATTCTCCAAGCATCTGTTATTTACCAAATCTTATAATCGTTGAGTCTATAGATAATTAATATAAATTCTTATAAACAACTTGGGGATGTAGCTCAAATGGTAGAGCGCTCGCTTTGCATGCGAGAGGCACGGGGTTCGATTCCCCGCATCTCCATTGAATTTATTTTATTTTATTTATTTTTTCCTCCCTTCGCAAAGTTACTTTTTCAGTATATAGATGGTATTATGTTACCTAGATTTAAATTAAACGTGTCTTTGTTAAATTAGCAACATTCATTAAAAAATAAGCTAGAACTTTTTAAAAAGTATTGAAGAATTAGCTTTTTTAAAAAATAGCCGTAGCTCACCGCTTTTTTGCCAAACGACCATAAAAAATCAAAACAGTCGTTGCTCACCGCTCCCCGCCAAATATACCCTAGATTCTTGGGTAATCATTCTGCATAAAACATCTTTATTTCTAGCAAGGTACAAATATGTTTGAACACTCGAGTTCGAGTACATTTGCAATAGGATGTAGTGTTATGGTGCATGGTGTGGCCGAGTCTCTAATTTGAAAGTGCTTGTACCTTACACCTCTGAAGTTGCTGGTGTCCTTTTAAAAGCTTATGTTCATTATCCTGTTGTTTTTATTGAGAACTAGTTGTTGTGAGTAACCATCTATTTTCATTTATTTCTAATTAATATCATTACATATTATTTGAGTATTTTTGATATTCTACAGATACAGTGAGTTCTTCCCAGTTTTTGTCGAAGCCCTTGATTTTCTGCCTCCCAATAGGAAAAGCAAAGGTTTGTTTTACCAAAACAAGTTAATATTTTGTTGAAATTTGCTGTGAATTTATTGGATCTGGCTCACATTTTGTCTTTACCAGTCACAAATCGAAAGAGAAGGGAAAGATATCACGATCACAGTTCTCTCCAAGATGGTTGGCTATGCTCTTATGGTTTGTGACCAGTAACTACGTACCTGTGAGGTGTTCCTCTTTTGTTATGTAAAATTGTAAATAACTCGTAGGGTAAATCCTATACGTGCAAATGAGAGACAAAAAAACCTCATTTGAAAATTCAATACATGGAGCAATTTTTGTGATCTATATATACTATTCTTTAGCGATGCATTTATTGAAGGATAATAGTTTGGCAAAAAAACCTATTAATGTATTATACTTGTTACAAATGTTACTTTCGTGTACTGAACAAAATTTTTTCCTTATATTGGTATTTCATTTTTTGGTCTTTTTGATGTACTTTGTGACATTTTTGCCCCTAGATTTTTAATAATTTGAGGGATAAAAACGTCACAAAGTACATCAAAAATACCAAAAAATGAAAGTTTAGTATCCATATAAAGAAAAAATTTTGTTCAGTACACGGAAGTAACATTTGTGGCAACTGGCATGTATGATGCATTTCGAAGGAATTTGCCCAAATAGTTAATGAAAGTTTAGTATAGGAAAAAAAAAAATTATTCAGTACACGGAAGTAACATTTGTGGCAACTGACAAGTATGATGCATTTCGAAGGAATTTGCTCTAATAGTTTCTTATCATTTCTGTTATGGCCGTTTAACATTTTAGGCGGCTGAAATACTTGAAAAGAACGATATAAGTGCAAAGATAATAATAGGGGTGAGCAAACGGACCGGATCGACCGACAAAACCGACCGGACCGGACCGGACCGACCACATTCGGTCCGGTCTCGGTTTAGGATTTTTCATAATTTCGGTCTCGGTCCGGCTCGGTCCGGCTCGGTCCGGTCCGGTTCGGTTCGGCTTAAAAACCGGACATTTAGCCTATTTGGACCGAGACCTGACCGGACCGACCACATTCGGTCCGGTCTCGGTCTAAGTTTTTTGCCGGATTCGGTCTCGGTCCGGTCTGGTTTTTCTCGGTCCGGTCCGGTTTTCGCCCGATGAGCACCCTTAGATAATAAAACCAAGGGCCAAAACTCATACTCCCTCCGTCCCAAATTTATTGTCCAGTATTGACTTTTTTAGTCTTTCTTCTTCAACTTTGACCTTAAATATTTTCGTGGGTGTTATATAATATTTGATGCAAAATATATAAATGGATTGGGTTTTAAGTGTACTTTCCAACGGTATAATTTTTCATCAAGTATTATATACTAAAAAATATATATTTATGGTCAAAGTTGAACCAGTTTGACTTTGAAAATTCAAACTGGACAATAATTTTGGGACGGAGGGAGTACTATTTGTTAAAGAAAATATACCATATATGGGTATTTTTCAAAGCCTCTTTTTACAGATTATCAACCAGCGCCCCATCCTACCCCTAGATCGGAAAACTCCAGTTGTGTATTGCCAGTTTTAAATGTTAAGTGGTTTATGAAGTTTAGCGATGATTGTGGTAAATAGATATTAAAATTTAAACGGCCAAAATTTTAATATTTATTTAAAAAAGAGAAAAATAGATAATAGATATTATAATTTTGACTGTTTAAATTTAATAGTCATTTTGCCAGAAAAGAAAGCCTGAGTTTTATGTTTATGTTAGTTTTATTGGAAACTCGTGTTCTTTCTTATCTCTACTACTTGATATTTGCTACTTACAATGCATGTATTTTTAAGGGTTAATTCTATTGTTAGGTAACGAACTTTCCAAAATTTCTAATGTTAGGTAACTTACTCTCGAAAATACTAAGTTAGGTAACGAAACTTTAATCTTTGTTCAATGTTAATTTTGCCTATTTTTGCAACTTGTAACCGGTGCAACCGGTTACCACTGTATCAAGTCATTTTTTTATTATATTTTTTAGAATAAAATTACTAAAANCAAAATTTCTAATGTTAGGTAACTTACTCTCGAAAATACTAAGTTAGGTAACGAAACTTTAATCTTTGTTCAATGTTAATTTTGCCTATTTTTGCAACTTGTAACCGGTGCAACCGGTTACCACTGTATCAAGTCATTTTTTTATTATATTTTTTAGAATAAAATTACTAAAATACCCTCATATTCAACCTCCCTTTGCCTAAAAAATTAAAATATCCAGGAAAACTAAAATGCCCTCATCTTCCTCCTCGTTATTACTCTTCATCTTCTCTTAAAACCAGGAAAACTGAAACTAAACCTACGGTGGTGGCGGCTATAATGACAGAAAAAGACCAAAAACCAAACAAGAAAAAAGGCTTCTTTGTTGTACGGAAAGGAGACATTGTTGGTGTCTATAACAGCCTTATTGATTGCCATTTGCCAAGCTCAAGTTGGTTTCTCGGTTAATGTTATTATTACTATACCCTTTTTTTAGTTTTATAAAATGAAATGCCAAACACCCCCCATGAGTTATTTTCCTGTGATAGACTGATAGGTATGTGATCCTGCTGTCAGTGTTTATAATCTGGTCAATTAAGACATATAAACCCGGTTTATGAGTTTTGGTTTTTGGTTCGGTATAATAATCCAGTACCCAAATTGATTATGAATAAAGGAGTTTTCAAACCAAAATTAACTTATCTTAATTTAGGGAATATATTAGGATAATGATTTCTAAATATATCCAACTTGCCACGTTTTACTGAGTTGTGTATGGAACTTTTAATTTTGCTATCTTGGAGTATAAACTTACTAATCTTTGCAAATTTGTGTACTAACGGGGTGATTAAGGTGTTTTACGTTTTTGCTTACCACGTGGCATCCACATTGGCATCCACGCTGGGCTTATTTTGTCCTTTTATATAACATTTATATTTTTCCCCCAACACAATTAAAAACCCACCACCAACAACACAATTAAAAACCCACCACCACCACCACCACCACCAATTTCCTCTTACACATTGCAGATTGTAATCGTGGTTATCTGATCCAATGCTTTTCATGGTTATCTGATCCAAGAACACAAACTCACAACCAAACCCAAAACACTACCACCCAACAACACAAACTCACCCATTTCACCACACCCCCTTACAACCGAAACAAAAGTCACATTATTCGGCATCACCGCAAACCCCAACATCTCCTTAAACACCCCCATCGCCCTCAACCCCATCCCACTCCCCAACAACCTACTAATCACCGCAGTCCAAGAAAACACATCCCAAAATGGATTCCTCCCAAAAACCTCCATCCCCTTATCCACCTTCCAGATGCTTACTTCTTAAAAGATGAGGGGCAAACATCTTATATGATCATATGTGCAAATAGTTTCCTGTGTGTATAATAGAATAGATATGAAAATATAATTTATATGTTCTGCTATTAATAAACAGTTGACATATGAATATGAATAGGAAATATAAGAAAATTAATTATCATTAATCAAGACATCTTGAGAAGTAAAATCCCAAAAGATTACATGGGGAAAAAATTNCTTAAAAGATGAGGGGCAAACATCTTATATGATCATATGTGCAAATAGTTTCCTGTGTGTATAATAGAATAGATATGAAAATATAATTTATATGTTCTGCTATTAATAAACAGTTGACATATGAATATGAATAGGAAATATAAGAAAATTAATTATCATTAATCAAGACATCTTGAGAAGTAAAATCCCAAAAGATTACATGGGGAAAAAATTCAGAAGTTAAACTCCTGGATCATTTTTGGTCAACTGGTAAAGTCAAAGTCTTTCATCTTTATTTACTATGTGGTGGCAAAGCTGAAGCTTCTGAAGATCCGGTGCTCTCTTTGCAAAAGATCCCTAGCCAGTTCATGTAGATCACCTGTACCACCACCATCGTGTTGTGGTGGGGTGCTAGTGGTGGCACCACTGAATTGATGATCGGGGTCCATAAGTCTTGACGATGGTTGCATGGACCATGTTGAACTTTGTATCATTGGATAAAAAAGTACTGACAAATCATATATGGCAGGGACTCAGGGAGACTGTGTGTTTGTATGTGGATTTGGGTTTATGAATAAAGAAAATGAAATTATTATTAAAAAGAAAAAGGGAGTCAAATAACGGGAAACGGGATCAAATAACGGTATTTTTTTAATAATATAACGGAGTCAAAGAGGTCCACCTTGCCAACTCAGCTAAAAGGCTTGCCAGGTGGGATGAGTACACAAGATAGAAAAGATTAGTAAGTTTAGACCCCAAGTTAGCAAAATTAAAAGTTCCATGCATAACTCAGCAAAACGTGGCAAGTTGGATACATTTAGAAATCATTATCCCAATATATTAGCTACAATTGAATTGTAGCTAATTCCCTACAATTTGTGCTACAAATTGTGGGTCCTGAGTCATTTTGTGGGTCCCTAACTTCTTTCTGTGGGCCCATGATTCAATTTCTTGTGTATTTTGGTGAGGGATTGTAGCCAATTAGCTACAATAAATGTAGCCACGTTATCCCCCTTAATTTATTATAATAAATTTTATGTTGATTAACAGAAGAAGAATCAAAACCTAAGTTAACCGGCTATGACATTCTTCTTTTATATTACACACGCTCAGTGACCAGTCTAACAACCTCACAAGAACTGATAAACGATGGTCTTTATCCAGTTGTTTGCTAGTCAATCAACCCTCTAATTATAAACCTAACATCTGTTCTAATAAAGAAAAATATAAGTCAACAGCGACACTATTTGTACTGTTAAGCATACATAATGTTACATTAAGAACTTCATATTTTTAACATATGGTCAACTAGCTTAGCTGGTGTGTTCAAATTGATTGTGGATTTTGAGAGTGAGAGAGCCCAATCTTCACGATTTTTGAGTTAAGGTGTTAAGGTGGGATACGTTTTCTTTATAATGGAGATTGAGTAGATCTGTGATAATTGGAGGTATAAGGAAGGTGTAATTAGGGTTTAGGAAGAAAGAGGGGAAGAAAGAGGAAAAAAGGGAGATATAATTATTTATATGACGTCACATGTGGGCCCCATAAGCATAGCCGGTAATATTACTTAACATTGAAGGTTTCACAAAGTTTGGTTACCTAACTTAGTATTTTTGAGAGTAAATTACCTAATATTGAAAATTTTGAAAAGTTCGTTACCTATATGTAGAATTAACCCTATTTTTAATCCTTAAACTTAAAAATTTCTTAATTTTTGAGTTATGCTCTTTACAAAACAAGTTTACATGACACTTCTTTTTAAATGTGACAAGTTTACTATCAATTTAAAACATAAATACACTAACAGAAGAAGATCCTATTTATAACCAATTACACGCTTGTTTATGAATTTAGCAAAAAAAAAAAANTACGTAGGTATTTGTCTAAGGTCACACGGTTGCAAGTGGTTCCATCAATTTTAAAAAAAAATGGTTGCATAAAAAAGGGTTATACCAGAATCACAACTTCGCAAGTATAGTTATTTGCCGATATACACTAGGGGTTTTAATCGAGTCGTGTTCGTGTTGACCTATTCGGGTTCGCTTGTTGGTGGGTTAGTATAACCTCTACCCAAACACGAACCATTTATTAATCGTGTCAAGAAACTCAACCCTAACCCACACCTGCATAACACGTGTAACCCACTTTTAACCCGTTTAACCTGTTTAAATAAATAGGTCAAGTAGTAAATAAGGTTGGTGGTTTGTTAATTTAACTAGTTTAAATGCAAAAAAAAAAAGTTATAAGAATTTAAAATATGATAAAAATAACAGACAAATAACTATACGACAATTTTCTCAGTTATAAGCGTCAATTTCTATGATATATGAGGTATAATGGTAATTCAATCGTATTAAGTACATAACACAGTAAATTTAAACCACATCCAACATAAAAAAGGCGTGTTATATATTTTATTTTTAGAGTCTTATATACTTAAACGGGTTCACGGGTTGACCTGTTTAATTTTTACTCAACCCAAACACGACCCATTTATTAAACGGGTTAGACGGGTTGACCTGTTTTTGACCCAAACCTGTTTATCCTCAACCCAAACCTGTTTAACTTCATGTCGGGTTCGTGTCGGTTATTGTTAGAAATATGGTTATATATTTATATGTAAATGTCTAGAATCGAACACGAGACCTCGCGATTGCACACATTGCAAATGAGTATTAAGGAAAAATAATAAATGTATTTTTATATTTATTATTAGACACAAGTACTTAACGACCGTTAGTGTTTACCGTTAAATGACTAACAACCGTTAGACGAAGATAAGGAAAGTGTGTGTTTAAGATTTATGGTAACCCAAGAAGGATCTAGAATCCTCTTGGGACAAGGGGCGGCCGAATATCCTTAAGGGATTAGGTTTCCCTTGCTTGGTGACCAAGTTACTTAAACACTATATATAAACAAACCTTAGGTTCAATTGTTTTTCACCTTTTGAACACACAATTAACCCTAAAGTTGTTTTCTCTCTTTTCTTCCCTCTTGGCCGATCGTACAACCAACCCTAAAGGTTGTGGGATCGAATTTTGTCTTACAAAATTATTCTTGTGTAGTTTCTTGCAAAACCTTAATACGGTTTAATTTGTGTGTACAAGAACGAGGTAACAACACACTATTGTTGTTATCAAGAGATCGAATAACAAAACGGTAAGGGGTTATTCATAGATCTAATATAAACCCTAATTAGGGTTCATCACTTGTTCTTCCTCAATCAAGAATTGCATACGGTACGTTTTCTATTTATGTTTTAGTTAACTATTATTTGTTATACGTGATCCTACGCTTCCGCATCTATGTGCTACTCAATATTAGTATTTATTTATGATAGTCATAATTGTAAAATTCTAACAGTGGCATCACGAGCCATGTATAACATGTAATTGCTTACTAAAACCAATAAAAAAAACGTATCTTTAATTGTTTTAGATAGACATGTTATTGTTTCTAGGGTTTTTTCTTTAATTTTTTTAGAAAATTAAAAACCCTAACCCTAATTTGGGGGGGGGGTCGATTTCTCCATAAGCCCTAATTAGGGTTTGTGGTTTAAAATTATTAATTTGATTAGTAATTAATTAGAAACCCTAGGTTTGTAACATGTTTTAGGGTTTTGTGTTTTGATTAATTTGATTAATAAAATTGGATAGAAACCCTAGGTTTGTTACATATTGATGTGCTATATGGTAATTGTTATGCATGAATCCATGACGAAACATGCATGTTAGTCATGGATTATTTATTGTTTGCAAGTAATTGTTTCACACATTAATTATTAGATAGATCTAAAATTGGGGAAGACTCCAATTATAATTAAAATCAATTTGCGTGTTATGTGGTGTACTAATCAATCCTAGCTTACGCAATCGATTATTCGATGGATGTGGCTCACTTGTGCAAAGTGAAAGCTTTGATTGATTATACACATTATAAACCTAGAATTGTTTTAATTAGGGTTTTATCTAATTAAGCTTGCATGTGGCTAATTGTTTTCACCGCTTTATTTATTTATTAGTTGGTTATGTGTTTTCTTTTAAATTACTTGTTATGTGTTATGTGTTTATTAAATTGTAAGCAATAACAAGGGTAATTTTCAAAAGAAAAATTAATTGGACTAATAATGGTGAAACCAAGTTTTGAGCTTTAATCATAAACTTTTAATTGATTGGTGCGACTGTACCTTGATGCCTTTCAAGACTCAATGATACACTATAAAGTGAGGTATAAGTCTGGTTTCGCATTAAATTGTGACCTTAGAGAGACTCCATTCTGTCTCTACGCTCGCCTGTGTGTCATCTTGAAACATTATTGTACGAAGCACCTTAAGGCAATGTTGTAAGTTTCTCAACGCCTCAATTAAAACTTTGTTGATCGTGCTCGCGTTAATGAATTGGATTTATAAAAATTGTTTTGTAAAATTTATGTCATAAAGATGAGTGCATGCATCTTTATACATGTTTTTGACACATCAAAAACTAAATACCCTAAAATTTAAGTCACATGCCATCTAACTATAAGGAACACTTGAAGTTAATTTTGGGTATGCGTGAGACCTGGACCAAGATTAATGACAAGGTAAATTTCCGAGTGTGCGTGAGACCACACATGGAGAATTTGCAGTTTCTAAGTTAGACGACTTAAGTAAGTTGATGCGTGAGACCTAGAGCTTACGGCATGAGATGGGATGAAACATGCTTACATTGCAAATTGATGAATCAATTTGATGTAAATCCCATAATTTTCTAGGAATTGGAAAACTTGTTTGCCAATTATTGTTCGACAGATTACCATCTTTTATAAAGATTCACTATATGGCAGATCAACTGACGTAGTGAAATTATGAAAAGTTGGATCTTAGGTTTTCAAGAAAATTATTTGGTTATATTAATATTTTCATGGGTATTATATTTTCTTGAAAACATGTATTATTGAAAATACTAAAATTGAATTTTGAAAATTCTTTTAAATGTATTAATGCAACATTGAACCGTAAACATAAGTTATTCTTTTCACAAGTAAATTGATCTACACCCGTATGGGTTTTTGGTTAGAATCAATATTACGAAAAGAATAAACATAGTCTTGAAGTGTGAGACTTAATCCTAATCCTTTTCATGAATGAGAAAGGTACAATAGGATAATTAGAATTGTTTATTTTCTAAATAAATAACTCATAGAAATCTTTAATAGTAAGATGATTTGCACTTTATGAGTTATTAAAATAGAAACTAGACAAATTACCGCAAAATGGTAAAAGACAAACTAGCAATTTTATCTAGTTGTTTTGTTTTGACCATTTAAAGCTAAAAGATATAAGTTTATCTTTCATATTGATAGATTATCTGACAGTATGAGTCCTAATAAAATACCACAAGTTTATGGTATGTTCGGTTAGGAGAATCAAACTTTATTGTTATTGTTTGATTAAAGATAACTATAAAATTTTCTTATGTTTGTATACTTAGGTTGTACAATTGTTGGAAATGTTTAGAAAGGCGATAATTCATTTTTTTAGTCTCTTTGTTTGCCTTTGGGTATATATAGGGTTTATACATTGCTATTTGGTCTTCATGATCTAAAGATGTTAAAGACTTTCAGTTACTTGGGACATTTTTTCATATACAAAATGTGTTTAGTAGTAGATTATGTTTTAATAATGGATATGCTAATTTTAGAGATTCTGTTGAAAATTCTGTTCATGATACTCATATGACTTACTTTGTGATACTCATGTCATGTATCTTGATCAATTAACATTGTTGGAAAGTCGAGAAACCCTTTATTTACACAAGTTTTTGGATTAGAATCCTCTTCTATACTTGTCAACAGATAAAATGATCCTTATTCATCCAGTGTATTAAGCCTACAGACAAAAGAATCTCATCTATTCCAGTTTGATACTTTGATCCTCAATTACATATGGCATGCTCAACTTATCAACTCATGACAGGTTATTCTTAAAATTGTTAGAAAAAGTTATTCTCCAAGTATATTACATAAAATGTACAGGTTCCATCAGCTAACCAGGTCTTATTTGAATTATTATAAATAATTAATATACATGCCAATAAACAAAATGGGGATGTAGCTCAAATGGTAGAGCGCTCGCTTTGCATGCGAGAGGTACAGGGTTCGATCCCCTGCATCTCCATTAGTTAATCATTTTAGCTTTTTAGTCTTAAATTAATCTGCATGTATTACATAAAATCTATACTGTTATACCAAGTAACCAGATCTTATTACCTTGAAATGTTAATAAATAGTTAATGTAGATAGAATTAATCAAAATGGGGATGTAGCTCAAATGGTAGAGCGCTCGCTTTGCATGCGAGAGGCACGGGGTTCGATCCCCCGCATCTCCATTTACTTAAACTTTTTTTTTTTTTTTTTTTTTTTTTTTTTT
>LBNU01000769.1:0-13455 GCA_014162995.1 Artemisia annua | reverse complement strand
AATCAACACGTGTTTATTCCTTTCGCGTTTGATACATTTGGTTTCCTTGCACCTGAGGCGGTGGAACTACTCAACAGAGTCCAACGAGTTATGAACAGTAATGTTATGACACATAGATCCACGGATGTAGTTTTCAAAAGAGTTAGCTTTGCAATCCAAAAAGGGCTAGCGGCGCAGCTTGTTGCGCGTTTGCCTTCAACCACTATGTAAATTCTATTTTGATGAAATAATAGATACTCGTATTAAAATTTTGGCTGTGCAAATATAATAATCATTTGGCAGAAAAGAAAGCCTGAGTTGTATATTTATGTTAGTTTTATTGGAAATTTGTGTTCTTTCCTGTATCAAAATAACTGCTTTTGTTAAGTGTGTGACATCTTCAAATTCATTCGCCAGTGAAGACCATTTCTTTGACATGGGGGGTATCCTTTTTCGTGTTTCGTTCAGTTGTGCTTCAAATTAAGTACCATACCTAAATCCCTTATTACACAATTATATTAATGTTTTATCAACGTATGTGTTTCCTTTAACTAAACATTAGAACGTAATGAACCTGTTTGATTTTGCAATACAAAATCAATGGATGAACTTAGAGGCTACAAAACTAAATGCTCATCATGTCATAAAACACACAATTTCAATGCCTTTATGCGCTTTTCTAATCATAGTTCATACTAAAACAACCAATTCTCGTATATTGTTTTTGATATACTTCACGTAAAGAATCAAACATGTCATACAAGATTCACTTTCTTTTTAGATTTCAAATGTTTATATTGCTCATACTCTTAAAAAATAATTTTATAACGGTAGCCCGCCTATTGACACGAAGGAGGCACGTGTTATG
This sequence comes from Artemisia annua, assembly GCA_014162995.1. Taxonomy (NCBI): domain Eukaryota; kingdom Viridiplantae; phylum Streptophyta; class Magnoliopsida; order Asterales; family Asteraceae; genus Artemisia; species Artemisia annua. Next base: position 12,608 of record LBNU01000769.1, on the reverse strand, counting down.
GAGCTAGAAAAACCATGTACACGTCAAAGATAAAACTGAATTGAATGAATTTGGGATTTTGGCTAAAACATTAATGTTCATTATAAATGATTTTTCAATTGGAAATGTTCTTTTATTTGATCCTTTTCGTTTTTGAAACAACAAAACTCATATGAGATTGCAAACAGGTATTGAGTCTACATGCCAATTGCATAATTTCAGAAAGAAAATATAGAGTCGGAGACAAGGGCATTAACCGAGGCTCTTTAGTTATCAGGTTAGTTGCATAAAGGTTCCAAGACATGTGAGGAAGCAGTGAATAAGGGTAGAAATATTATAGCGATCTTGATGAAGAGAAGGATTGTTTAACGATTGGGATAAACAGTTGATGACATTTGGCCTAATTATGGATTTTAATCATTTTATACACATTTTTTATTGTATCTATCAGTGTTCCTGTAATATTGACATATTGTTGGGGTTTTTGTATTTTGCATTATAAAACTAAACAAGCTCTTATACGTTAACGGATAAAAGTACTTATTATCATTTTGGATAATGTTGAGCCCAAGCTTGCAATCGGAGAAGTGGACACGGCATCTGTGCCACTTCATTATCTCCATACGACCATACTCTACATAAACTCTTTATAACGAGAAAATCACATTACACTTTACAAATCAACATATGCAACATCACGCATATGCAATGATACAACCTGATAAAAGGTAACATATCTTTATAAGCAAGTGCCGTATCTTATAATTGCTCGTAATAAGAGCATCTCCAATGCATGATGCAATACAGATTCAGTACACCGCCAAATCACCTTCACATCAGCACCTTATTATTGTATACAAACTTCACAATGCATTGAACTTTACACAGTTTAATACATTTCCACATCACCATAAAAAATGCTAAGAAAGAAGTGCCAAAACCTGCTGCTAAGTATGTATATCAACCATAAACTTTACACAGTTTAAAACAAGATTCAATATGTCAAGTCTCGGGTTGGAAATTCCGTCTATGGTTTGCCCGGTATGTAACGAAGGGGTTGAATCTTCTGAGCACTTGTTCTTTTCATGTTCGGTTGCTTCTTCTATCATGGCTAAGGTTTTAGGGTGGTGGGGGATTTTGGATAGTGGTATCTCGTCCTATCAAAGTTGGGTTATTTGGCTCGAAGGTTTAAGATTAAGGAAGGAGGTGAAAGATTACTTGGAAGCCACGTTTTTTTTTTCTTGGTGGTTCATTTGGAGTTATCGTAATAAGTTGCTTTTCTCTTCAGAGCATCAATCCAAGGCGTCGTTATTTGATCCTATTGTGTCCCACTCTTTTATTTGGTGTAATGCTAGAGCTAGAAGAAAACTAGATTGGTTAGGATGGCTTAAAAGCCCAATGACTGCTCTCTTGTAATTGTTTTTTTGTGAGCTTTAGCGTCTTGCTAAGTTCATTAATAAATCCGCCGTTCAAAAAAATAGTATGTATATCAACCCAAAAATAACAGAGGTAGTGGTACAAGTAATGGTAATGGGAAATCTAATGTACAGATGAAGAATGGGAATGACAATAAGAATAATATGAGTAACAAATCCCCTGAGAAGAAAGCTTGGAATGTGGGGAATGAGGTAGTAACTGAACTAAGGAAGTCTGCTAATAAATACTCACTGTTGGGAATGTATGATGTGAATGATCAATCTGAATTAGAGGATATCAGGAGCAGGGAAATTGTTGAAGAATATATCAGCCAAAAAAGGATCCTACAGATGAGGAATTTGCCAAATGGAACATTGATATGGTAGGGTATTTCAATATGAGAAAGAAACAACTTGAGAACAAAGGTAAGGCAATTGAAGTTGATGCAGGGCAGAAAAATGAGGTGTATCAAGATAAGTCAGGAATGGCACAAAGTATGGTGAATGATGAATTAAAAGGTAAGGATAGTGGAGTGTTGGAGGATACAATCAATACTTAATGGATCTAAAAATTGGTAGCTGGAACATTAGGGGTCTTAGTACCACTGATAAACAAAATGAAGTGAGGAATTTTATTGAGAATGAAAAACTTAGTATATGTGCAGTTCTTGAAACACATTTAAAGTCTCAGAAGTTACAAAAGATTGGTGACAAGGTATTTGGTGTATGGGAATGGGTTGATAATTTGAGAATGTGTGATAAGGGATGTAGAATTTTGATTGGATGGAATAATGATAGAGTAAACTTGAGCATAGTTCATATGGCAAGACAATCTGTGCTATGTAGAGTGAAAGATGTGAATGGGAGCATGAAGTTTTACTGTACTTTTATCTATGCTGCAAATGGGGGTTCTGATAGGAAGATTTTATGGAAAGATTTAAATATCTATAAGAGAATAGTTGGTAATATGGCTTGGACTTTATTTGGGGACATGAATGTGACTTTAGCTCCAAATGAACACTCTGCTGGAAGTTCTTGTATGACTGCTGACATGCAGGATTTTAAGGAGTGTGTGAATAATATTGAAGTTGAAGACATTGCAAGCTCTGGTTTATTCTATACTTGGACTAAGAACCTGCATAAAGTCAAAGCTGGAAATAAAAGTGGTATTCTGAAGAAGCTTGACAGAATCATGGGTAATGAGATTTTCATTGGTATGTTTACTCAAGCACATGCTATCTTTCTTCCATATCTTATCTCTGACCACTGTCCTACTATGCTCACTTTGCCTAATGCCATTTGTATCAAAAAGAAAGCATTTAAGTTTGCAAATTTTGTGGCTGAAAAGAAAGAATTCTTACCTTTGGTTGAGCATTACTGGAAAGAGGAGGTTGTAGGGTGTGAAATGTTTAAGACTGTCAAAAGATTGAAAAGTTTGAAAAGACATTTGAAGAAATTGGCATGGAAAGATGGGAATGTGTTTGATAATGTAGTCAATATTAGAGAAATATTGAAGAATGTGCAGACCAAAATTGATAGAGATCCTGATGATAAAAAGCTTAGAGAAGAGGAGAGTGCCATTTTGGAAGATTATATGGCTGCTTTAAAGGTTGAAGAGAAGTTGTTGAACCAAAAAGCTAAAGTTAAATGGCTCTGTTTAGGAGACAGGAACAATGCTTTCTTTCATAGAACTTTGAAAAGTAGGTATCACAAGAATAGAATAAATACCATTGATGATTGTATGGGGAATAGGGCTGAAGGTGAGAAGGTAGCAGATCTGTTTGTCCAACATTTCCAAAAGTTTCTTGGTGAAAGTGTCCCTGTGAAAGAAGTAGATTTGACTGCAATTATCTAAAAGAAATTGATTGATGAAGAAGCTAATACTATGATCAGGGGGATGTTAGGGATGAAGAGATAAAGAATGCTAAGTTTCAAATCAATGATAATAAGGCACCTGGTCCTGATGGTTATTCATCTTCTTTTTACAAGAAAGCTTGGGGAATCATAGGAGTTGATGTATGCAATGCTGTTAGGGAGTTTTTTTGTGAATGGGAAGATGTTAAGTGAGCTGAATTCTACTCTTATCACATTAGTTCCTAAAATATCAACTCCTTGCAAAGTCATAGATTTCAGACCTATAGCCTGTTGCAATGTGCTTTACAAGTGCATTAGCAAAATTATTACTGAGAGAATGAAAGGATGTTTGGGAAAGTTGGTAAGTCAAAATCAAAGTGCATTTGTTCCTAACAGACACATTCAGGATAATATACTTTTGTCACAAGAGTTATTGAAGGGGTATAGTAGAAAGGAGGGTCCTAAAAGGGTGGCTTTGAAGGTTGACATACAAAAGGCTTATGATACAGTGAATTGGCTGTTTTTGGAGAAAATGTTGGAAGGTTATGGATTTCACAAGACTATGGTTAATTGGATCATAAAATGTGTCACAACTGTTTCTTTTTCTGTGTGTGTTAATGGTGAAAGAAAGGCTACTTTAAAGGGGGAAGAGGATTAAGACAAGGAGACCCCATGTCTCCTTATCTATTCACTCTTGTAATGGAACTTCTCAATATCATTATGCAGTCCAAAATTGAAGCTAAGAAAGGTTTTAAGTATTACTTTGGGTGCAAAAAACTGAAGCTAACACATGTTTGTTTTGCTGATGACTTACTTATGTTTTGTCATGGTAATAGCAAATCTGTGGGGGTTATAATAGAAGCTATTACTGAATTTGGATCTATCACTGGATTGCAGCCTAACCATAGTAAAAGCGCTATTATTTTTGGAAGTATGAGTAATGAAGAAAGACAGGTTATCCTAGATGTTGTACCATTCAAAGTTGAAAAGTTGCCAGTAAGATACCTTGGTGCACCTCTCACTTCAAAAAGAATTGGTGTTCAGGAATGCAAGAGTTTAGTTGATAAAGTCAAAAACAGAATATCAAGTTGGAAAAATAGGTGTCATATGTTGGGAGGCTTCAATTAATTGCTTCAGTCCTTGAATCAATACATGTTTATTAGGTTTCTGTATCCTTGTTACCAAAAACCACTATCAAAGATATCAACAAGCTTCTTAAAAACTTCTTGTGGAATCAGGGTGAAGATACTAGGGGCAAAGCTAAGGTGGCATGGAAGAATGTTTGTAAGCCTAAATGTAAAGGTGGTCTTGGATTGAAAGATCTTGAATTATGGAACAAAGCTATGCTTATGAAAAACCTGTGGCATGTGGCATGTGATAAAGATTCTCTGTAGGTTAAGTGGATCAACACTGTAAAGCTTAAAGGAAGAAGTGTTTGGGAGGTTCATGAAGATAGTAATGATAGTTGGGGATGGAGAAATTTACTGAAGATCAGAGAAGATGTTAAAGAGTTTTGTGTAATGAAGATTGGAAATGGATGCAAAGCTTCAGCTTGGTATGATAATTGGAACCAACATGGATCATTATCTTCTTTTATCACTAATAGGGATTTATACAATGCAAGAATGAGTACAACTATTATATTGTCTGCAATGGGGAATGGTTGTGGCCAACTGAATGGACTGAAAAGTATCCTCTGCTTAACCAAATACAGAATGTGGTGTTTAATGATGCAAGTGATGAATTGATGTGGAGAAGTAGATCAGGTAATGGGTCAATTTTCTATAAGACAAGCTTATGCTGATTTGCAGAATGAGGAGGAAAGTGTTAGATGGAATAGTTTGGTATGGTTCAGTATGGAAGTTGTATAGAGGGGTGTTTGGCAGTGGATGTATAGCTTACTGTTTCATTGATATATCATCAGATCATTACATTGATTGATACCTTGTACCTTGGAGGCTTAACTGGTGTGACTGTAGTTACTATGCCCTCATATTATTGATTAATTTGGCCTTGCGAAGAAGTCAATCAAGGTATGATTGGAATAGTAAGAGGTCTAATTCAGTCTAGCTGTACCATAAAGTAAGGTCAATCTTTGTGAAGGGTAATATGATCTTGGAGGGGAGTGCAAACAAAATGGAATTAAGAGATGCGAAAGATGAATCTTCATGGTCCATTCTTTGCATTCCCACAGGAGGTTAGGTTGGTCCTCACTGGAGGAGTGTGTTCCCAATTGCGTGAAGCCATTTTAGAGATGGAAATGTAGCACAATTGGCAGAGCCCTTCTGTGGAGGGGTTATGGGTTCCTGATGATGCCTCTCATCCTTTCTGTTTTGCTACTGTGGATGCTGGTTGAGTAGCTTGATAGGAAGATGAAGGGGAAATGTAGTCAGATGGTACATTGGTGCGTGTTAAAGGTGAATTGGATGCTGCTATGATGCAAGACTGAATGTTGTTGCTGTTATGTGTAGAATGTGTAATGTTTGTTTGTGATTCTGTTAGTAGTATCAGGAGTGTGGGGTTTGTCCACCTCTTTTATATCATTGATGTAATATTTCTATCTTATTAATATAATTCAATCTTGACACCAAAAAAATTTAGTCATTTTTTAATATTACATTAATTATTAATATAAAAATAAAAGAAAGTTACATAGAAATTAAAAAGACATAACTTAGTTTGCATAACTAGAAACAACCATAACCTAAAATTAACATACGCCAACAAACTAAACTACGAATTATACTTTTATTTAATCTCCATACAACGGTTTCTCCAAATCTCTCATGCAAAATCCTGCATTTTGTTAGGATCTTTAAACAAGATTGCAATCTTTTTATTTTGATGGCTTCGACTTTTAGCTTCTCAACTTCAACTTTAATCTTTTTTTCTTTCAACATGTGGTGTCGGTCGATTGCCTTTTTGTTCTCTTTAACATGTTTTTCAAGTATCTCGTCAACTCATCAAGTCGGCTTTTCGAAGATGAAGAGGAAGCGGTAGATTTTCCTTTTCGATCTTTTTTGGCTGCTTTTGTAACTGTGGGACGTACTATATCTTCAATGTGGTCCAATTAATGTATATGTATTTAGTTGTTGCATTAAATCATCCTTTAAATATGTCGTTCAAAATAAATAGAAAAAAAAAATCATCCTTTAAATATGCTATCCACTATATTCATATTTCATATATTCATATATATATATATGTATATGTATTCTATGCCCGGTTAGAAATTATACCCACAATATAAAAAATTAATATGCTATCGACTCAACAGTTTAAAATTAATATACAATATGAAAATAGAGTAAGTGGACATTGTGACCCACCATAGCACGTATATTTGATGTTTGTTCAGAAAAGAACTCATATTATATGAACGAGCGAGTCGGGTTGTTTGGGAATGCAGCCCCGATTGGTTTCATTATACATTGCCACGTAACCAATTGTGGATGCCCTAAATAAGCTACATGTTTATTGCATTCATGCGCAAACTTTAAACACGACATAAGTTTCTAGGTTTAATATTGTCTCGCACAAGAATATTACTTGAGCAATACTAACAAATAATATAATGAAAGTAGTCCGCCCATTAGGGCCAGATTTAAGCATGTGCGGGGTGATCAACCGCATAGGGCCTCCATTTTTTGGGGCCTTCGATTTTTGAAATTTTCTTATAGGTATAAATTCATTTTTGAAGGACTAAAGATGATTTAGAAAGAAGAATGTAACTTCGGTATGACAAGAATCAAAGTTTTGAAGTTTTCAAAGGAAAAAAGAGCTTAAGTTTGTGGTTTAATAGTGGAAATTGAGTACGAGATTTTGGTGGGGAAGACAAACCCGGAAACGTAAGAAAGTGTGTGGGTGCGGTGGGGCCCATAGATTGTGTTTTTTCTCTAACCACATTTCTTATGAAAGTTTCACTTTAATCCCTTTGTATTTTATATTTATGATTTGAAACATATCCTTATCTGAAACATAGATTTTTGGTCTGAAAGTTTAAACAAAACAAATATCTCATGAAAAACTTTATTTTTAGGTAGGATATTGTTTTAGAGAAAGTAAACGTTGTAGATTGTTTTAGAAAAGCAAATTTTTTCAATTGATATATTTTTAAGAAAGTCCCTTATCTTAAAAGTATATAGAACTTCATAGATCATCATAAAATGTTTTAAAAACTCAACAGTTGTACTTAGAAGAATAGAAGATTTATTTAAACTTGAAGAAGATTGGATGTGTCATTTGATCGATATAAAAACAAAAGCATAATCTAATTACAGTTCACTATTTCTACACATACTTCAATTCCGATTTTAAAGGCCCGTCTTTTTAAAAATTTGGCACATGCCCATCAAATTTTGTAACTTAGTAAGCAAATATCAAGCTTTGTTGCACCTATCATTTGCCCTTTTTTTATTTAGTTTTGGGTTATAAGGGAAAAAAATAAAAATAAAAATGTGTGTCTGTTTTTCTTCATAAATTATAAAATTCAAACTTTATATTTTTTTAAGAATTTGATTTTAACACAATATCTATTTTAGTTGTTTTATAGAAAAGATTTTGCAAAAAATAAAAGTGTTTTATTTCAACTAAATGCGCCATATATCGCACGAGGTATATGCTAGGTTAAAATTTTTGATTTTATTTTAAGTGAACACGAGTAATAGTTGCTAATGGTCATGTTTGACCCGTCCATCACGATTTCATTTAAGCTCAGGACAAATATCTTTGTTTAATTATTAAATCCAGTGCCTTCAGGCGCGTGTTCTTTGGAGTCACATTTTTGACGATTAAGAGTAAATACGTGTAGTCAAATGTTATGAGGATGGGTCACAATTGTATCCAAATCTAGCTATGTGTAAACAAAAAATATGAATCTTCAATATTTCAAAGTAAACAATTTTGAGCTTGGTTTTGAGTTTCAAGCCCTAATTTTCAATAGAGGAGTCAAACTCAACTTTATCACATACTAAAATGCTAAAAAAATTACATATAAGAAAGGTTAGATTTTAGTATGTGAAAACTATTTTATTTTTAAACTAAAGACTCCGACTAGAATTTGATAAAGTCCTAAATTTTAAACTCAGCTCGTTTTGACTACTTTAAACTTAAGATGAACATGCGTGTTTTTTGAATTTGTTATTTAAGATAAAGGTACTTGTTTACTTTCTTATCATACTGAACAAAAAGATGAAAATACTATTATTTAAAAAAAATCAATTTTTTGTTGTTAAAAAAACAATGGAATTCAACAAGTTTTCTCAGCAAATTCAGTTTTCTACATTGCAATTGCTTTACTCTCAAAAATTCTCTCAACCAAACGTGGCCTTGCAGTAATTTTGAAGTTTTTACAGCACTTAAATCCACCAATTTAAAATTACCAAAAAAACGAATTAAAAACGATAAATTCAATCACTAACTTAAAAGAAATTGAAATATGTATCAGCAATTTAACCAGCTTATCATCACATTCTCGACAAATTCGATCACTAACAGATTAGATCATCACAAATCGTCACATTCTCGACAAATTTGATCACTAACAAATTAAAATCAATAACAGATCATCACATTCTTGACAAATTCGATCACTAACAGATTATCAGTAACAAATCATCACATTCTCTACAAATTCGATCACTAACCGATCATAAGCAGTAACAGATCATCATTTAAGCGGATTAAAAACAATACATTCAATTACTAACATTAAAGAGAATGATGAATTCAATGAAAACTAAAAAAATAAGAGTTACTTACAGAAAAACGGTTGAATTAGGGTTCGGTGTTGAAATTTGGGGGAAATGGGGGAATATAATGAGTGATGATGTGGGAATGATGTATATAAAGGAGGGGGAGGGAATTCTGTTATACATTTGAAAATTAAAAAAAAACACGTGTATTATTTTAAAAAAAATGAAAACGAAAAGTTAATGCGTCAGGTTGGGACCCGTCTGGTTGATGGTTGTTTGAGTCGGGTGTAAAATAAATCAGAAACAACAACAAATTAGAGAAACAAATCAGAGGTTTGTGAACCCATTTCTACAAATATCCAAATATAAAAAAGAATTGATAGTCTACAAAGAAAGAACACAACGTTTTCGTGTTGGAGATCGAAGGAAAGACGTTGTTTGTGACAGTGTTATGACAGTGATGGAGATGGTAGATGCCGTGGAGAATGGCCTTGTGATTGAAATGTTTTTATGGTTTAGGGTTAAGGTTTGTAAAAATTTAGGGGAATTTGAAGATTTTGTATGTGTTTTGGAAATATAATTTGACTTGTTTTTGTATGTGTTTTCTAGTTTTGTATATTTTTATAGTGTGGTGTTCTTGTTGATGTAGGTGTTATGTGTTTATTTTCACCGGAATCTGGGTTCTTGTATATGTTTTCTGGTGTCACCGGTGTTAGGGGTGTCATAAATCCCGACCCGACCCCGAACCCGAATAAGGATACTCGGGTCGGGTTACTCGGGTCCAAAGTCCAACTCAGGTCAACCCGACTAACCCGATTACGAACTAGGGTCGGGTATCGGGTTCAAAATAGTTGCCTATTCGGGTTCGGGTCAACCCGACTAACCCGATTTTTTTTTTGCTGTGGTGTGCGTATGTGTACTCAGTTTTTATTTATTATAGGTCCAAATTATTAATTAGTCCATTCCTAGTACTTAGGCCTATTTGTATTCAATTTGATATCAAAAATATAGTCATATGGCGCATATTATCAAGGTTACGTTAGATTCATCCAATTCTAAAACAATATATTAATGATCTAATAAGATTCATCTAGTTCATGGTTTACATCTATGATGCCTATACTAAATAGAATGTTATGCTAATTCCTTGTACGCAACGTACTATTCTCTTGTGAATGGCTAAGAGAAATTTATTGATAGAAATGCCAAACTCGTTGAGAGGCTAGGAACAAGGAAACATATGCAAATATAATTTGCTCTATATGAAAACTCTGGTCAAACTCATTGTAAGTTACATTATGGGAAAGTGATTGGCACACTTCCAAAATTTATTGGCACACTCAATTGTACAAACAGTTAAAGCAGGTTTTATGTAAAGTACAACTGTCTAATACGTCAAGTGGAGTGTGCCAATAAATTTTGAGAGTGTGCAAATCATTACTCTTACATTATGGTTCAATATAAGTTCTTACGAGATTGGTTATATTTGGTTTGTGTGGCAGTCATGCTTTTTAAGAAATTAAATTTTGGGATTATATAAATGGCACAGACCCGAACCCGACTTGACCTGACCCGATTTGACCCGAACCCGACCAACCCGAGTTCAAATAGGGTCGGGTTCAGGTATGTTTTTTTTAAGCGTGACCCGACTTCGACCCGACCCGTGTGACCCGAACCCGACCAACCCGACCCGAATGACACCCCTAACCGGTGTGGTGTTCTTGTTGATGTAGGTGTTTTGTATATGTTTTATGGTTTATGTTCTCACTGGAATTTGGGTTCTTGTTGATCTATGATGATGTTAAGTGTTTCGTTGCTTGTAATAAGGTTTGGTACATAAGGGTATTTTAGTCATTTCAGTTTTGACTAATTGGATACTTGTCGATTTATGGTTGGGGTTGTACAAGTTGCCCAATCGCCGGTCAATTTTGGACTTTTGAAAATTTTAGGTCTAGAAAGTGATAAGTCATAAGGTGACTGGTGTATTTTGATAATTTTCCCTTTCTGTATTGACACAATTTTTTTAGAAAAGGTATTTCGTAATAAGCTACATAAAAGACATAACAAACATAATCCCCTCTCATACACATTATCGAATAAGATGAATAGGTTGTGTTATGAACTTATGATATAATTCATGCCGCGGCAATTAAACCATTTACTTACCTATAAGCAGTGTTCTAAAAGGCGCGCCAAGGCGCCGCCAAGGCGCGAGGCGTGGCCTCGGCGCCACGAAATGGACCAAGGCGTGAGGTCTAGGCGTCGTGTGAAAAGGCGTGAAATAAGGCGCGAAAAGGCGTGCAAAGGCGCGCCTTTTTGTTAAGGCGTGGCGCCATTTTTAGAAGCATTTAGGGGATTTATGGATTTGGGCTTGAATTTCAAGTATTTGGGTTATTTCTTTCTTGAGCCTCGTAATTTCAAAACTTAATTCCTATTTGGGCCTCGTATTTGGGCCTAACTATTTCGGATTTGTGCTTTAGTATTTAAAATTGCTCTTATAAAATGATATAAAATTATTAATACATAAATTTATAAATATTTTGTTGCCGCCTTAAGCACGCCTTAAGAAACGCTAAGGCTTCGCAAAGGCGCGTAAGGCTTGAGGCGTGGCTGTGCCGTCACGCCACGCCTCACGCCTTTTAGAACATTGCCTATAAGTTATTATTCAAAAAGGAATTTCACCACGATACATCAACAACCTCATCATCCTTGTCAATAAAAACAACACCTATATTTCAAGGACCTCAACACCCAATTATATACCACACTTATATAACACTGACGCTTTCTAACTTTCAAAAATCTCCTAAGTCAATACTCAGTTATAAGTTAGTCAAATTTTCACAAGCTTTTGCATTTTAATCTCCTTCTTTATTCCATTTTCCATATATAATGAACTTTTATAATAAGATGTGTTTAAAATAAGGGTTTTGTTAACGACAATTATATGAGTTGTGTTATAAGCCTTATAACTAGTTATAATACCCGCGCACGCGCGGGGTTTTTTCTAATTTTTTAAATAAATATTTTTATTTATTAAAAAGCAAATAAATCTTCATTTTATTTATGGTTTTTAATTTTTGTATGATACGTCGAAGAGAACTCGACTATGTCGTAGTTATAATGACTTTGCACTCACGAGGTTCTAAATATTTTTGTTTTTAGAAAGGTTTTTAGTTTAATTATGGTTATCCGTATTTTTTGTTAGACATAAAACGTTATATCTTTTTATGAACAATTTGAAAAGAAATCAGTACTTATTAGCATATGTGGCGAACATATGTTAATTAACCACTTAAATCATCTGCATTAGTGATGATTATTGAGTACATTGTTTGCATTTGATATTAACAAATGGATACTATTTTGCCAGGGTGAATTAACCCTTTTACCTTACCCAAAAAACAATGATATTGGCTTGGTTAAATTCTTCTTTTCTCTTTGTGGAGAGATGAAACAAAAAGGTTAACAGTCGAGATATATCCATATTCATCACACACACAAATCAAGTAGATTTGTTAAACCAACATCTCGTCAATCTGAATCATTTTCTATTCGAACAATTTACGTGTGTTTATAATAAGAGAGTGATTATATAGGATCCGAATTACAAACAATGTGTAAAGAAATTATTATGTGAAATCGAGTTTCCTATACTCTCACACTG
>LBNU01000768.1:17925-51215 GCA_014162995.1 Artemisia annua | reverse complement strand
CTGGCGAAAAGCGCGCCACATAACCATCGGCTCCCAGCTCAACCCAAGAGTAGTTTCAAGAACATTACTGACTATCACAGGCTGCCCTTTTGACCAATGCCACTGAAAATGCTTTAGATCTCCAGATTGAATGTCGATAGCACGTGGACAATACAAGTAATTATCATCAGAACATTCACGATAAGCAGCTTTTCGCAACTGGTCATCATCAGCAACATCACTTTCAATCTCTGAACAAGTACACCATTCTTTAGGCATTTCTCGCATATCTTCCTCCAATTTGTGCTTCTTTAGAAGACTTTCTGCAGACTCCAGTAATTCTGAAACCTTGTTGCCTGGCTTTATGTGCTTTAACACTAAGATTCCATTCCCACAACCACCCATACTCTTGGGAGCACATGGAATTGTTCCATCATCAAGAGTGTTCCAGTCATAGTTTTGCTTCTTTTTTCTTTGAAGGAGATTAGCAGAGCCATTCACGACATTGCATTTGCTCTTCCCCCCATGCAAGTATTCGGTACCTGGATCTTCAAACTGAAAGATAACTTCTTCCTTGTATCCCTGAAGGTTTCCATCACGCAATTCCCAGCAACACTGAAGGCAAAGGTCATAATTACAAGAAGAGCAGCTTCTATGCAAGTCAAAGATTGACGTTTTACAGCAGTCACTGCATTTATCATGTAACAGAACGAGAAACGTATTATAATACAAAAGCAAAGAAAATGAATACAAAACAAAAATATATTCTAATGACGCAACATTTAATTAAAAAAACGTACCAGTACATCCGCTCATCACTTCTACTCATAGACTTTTTCAGTTTCACCTTTGATAAAGAAGTTCCTGCGCAAGAAGATACACTTAGGAAAACTATATAAACTATGAACCATTGCAATAACCCACGTTTTTGTAAACAAAGTCATACCATTATGGTATTATCATTCCAATTCACTATTAAGCGAAAGAAATATAATTGAGCAATAAGAACTAACAGGAGAGCATTTTTCACACTATTTTCCTCGAGTTTGATAAAAATAAAACCAAGAATATGCAAAATCAGTCTAAGCTGAGGGAAAATAAACCAAATTCGGACCTGAATAACAATGTTTGATATGGTACATAATGAAATCTGGTCGTCTCGTACTTAAATCAAGCATATTTTTAATTTTAAGTAATTAAGTTACCTTTTACAAACAATAAAGATAGTGTGTTTTCTGTAACGGTCCAGTTTGGGGACCCACTCAGTGCCAAACCAGTTTAGGTTGGCTTGGTTTTTAGTTTTCCTACTCCAGTCAGTCCTATGAATACTTCTACCAATAAAAATCAATACAAATACACAATCATCTGTTTTATTAGCTACTAAGAAGAGAATGGAAAGTACGTTGAATTTTAGCCTCCATCTTTTCCTCCTTTATGTGCTCTTCATTAAGACGCTTCAAGAACGGAAGAAGAACATGTAGGATATAAACAGAGTATTGGACTTTCTGATCAGCACTAGGTTCAAATTTTATCTTCTCTTTGACCTACAAACCACCAACGGATTCAGCATATAAATTATTAGGGGCGTGTTTTGTATTGCTTTAAAAACTGCTAATCTGTTTATCCAGTTTTGATACAGCATATATATACTTCAGACTTCTGAGTGTTTGTTAGTTTTTATCAAGAAGTTTTACGCAACGAGTAACGGTGTTGTTAGTTTTTATCTCATAACTAATGTGGTTTCATTAAAAGTTTTTATATGTTATTTGATATATGCTAAGAATTTTTTCTACAGTTGAATTATCGCATATTACAACCGTTTGTAATTACAATTTGATCGTTTCACCTTATATTTTAAACGCTATACAAAACACTTACCACACCATCGCAAATTGTTAATTATCTGCCGCTAGGAATTTCCGTTGCTATGCACGGGTACTCGCCTAGTATACATAAACGAGTTTATCATTTATATTGCTAGATACATCATATACCACATATGGATCTAAATCCAGATGACTTGCTTGTTGTACAATCTTTTTTGTATGGAATTTTTGGTGTTTTTAAGTGCTCCGCCTTAGCGCACGCCCTCGTAACACACCAGTGTTATTAGATTGCTCCCCACATTCACCCAACACATTTGGATTACTCAGCGCCATCCTTGGTGGTGGACCCATATCATTTCTTTGCTTGTGGTTCACGTTGTTATCCCGTTTGATACCAGAAACTAGCCCAACAGGAGCCCGACCACGTGGGGCCCAACCACTTGAGCCCCGCCCACGTGCCCCCGAGCCTGAGCCCGAAGGTACTTGTAGATTATCACTTTGTGATCCACCAGCATTACTATATTGCATGCAAGTTAGACCTAAGACAATATGTCTCCTTGGTTTTACATCCATGATGGAAGCAGCGTTGATGGTTGTAACGCTAATTGGACCCGGGTTTGGATTACAAATTGATAATGGCAGTGTTGCAAAAATCGGCTGAATCGGCCGATTAATCGGTAATCGGCCCAGAACCTTGGAGAGAATTCCACGGAAATCGGCCGATTAATCAGCCGAGTCAAGAAAATCGGCCGATTAATCGGTAAAAAATTGCTAATCGTCCCCGGACCGCCTCAGTACCGATTCACGATTTTTGCAACATTGGATAATGGTGACACACCCCTAGGTCCTGAACGAGGAGTACCTCTCATCCTAGCCGGATTATTAACCGTAGGATTATAATCCAATTGCTGCTGCATGTTTGAATCCTGCTCTATTGACACTGAATGTGATGTGAGCACCAAAGCATATGAACTCTGCATTAAGGAATCTAGTGCTTCAGTTATCGAACTGCTTGGCGATGGCACTGAAAATCCACCACCTTCAGCGTTCATCCACATGTTATATGTTGAGCCAAGTGCAACTTTGCTGGTTACAACAGGTAACGGTTTAACATCACTGGATGACTGGCGATGAATATCCTACATAACTGGTGGAATACCAGCAATGACTGAGGATCCAGGAGCACGGTTATGCCATCAGTTGACTGAACCACGCTGACAGGTTTTGTTTGGATATCATCATCTGCTATATATAAAATAACCTTCACGTGACATCTACATAAACAAATAATATTATTTACATGTGCGGTTAAAAAAGAGCCCGTTTTTACTTATCAAAAAGATCATGAATATCATGGCATACCAAAGCGTAGAACTCGGCTATAAACATGTCTGCCGTATGCTGATTCATCAAGTCAACCCACAAGTCAGAATAACGTAAATCACAGACTGCTAATCAACTGTTTAATATGACATATGAGTCTCGTAAATCAAAACTATTGAAGAATTAAACTCACAATATTCGGAAATGCATTGTTACAGTGCGATCACTCTATCTTTTGATAAAATCAATTTAGTCTCAGACTTGGGGTCGAGTACAGGCTCACTACCTGAAAGAATAACAACAAATGATAAGGAATAGTTATAACGTATAAAATACCAATTTTCAATGCTTTTCAACTAACCATGGTATATATAAGCCTCCTTAACAAACTTCAAAATCCTGGTCTTGCAACAGTTAATGTTTCCACCCGCATTTTGCAACAGTTAATGTTTCGCATGTGACATCAAAAACGGCATTTTACATATTTCATCTTTGAGAGTCTCGTTACTGTTATTGTTTATAAGAGCTTGATTCAGCTGACTGGAGGAAAATTTTATAGTTGGCTTGTAATCATCAATCTTGAGCTCCTTGCAGTCGAGTTTATACCTGAAATATGAAGTTGAGTTGGAGCATTTCGTAAACCAGGTTACAAGATCTAAATTGCGCAGTATATATTATCTTATAGCATATATGCGATTCTGTCTCTGAAGGACTATTTATGAATATGTTCACTCAAATGCACGTGCACACATTCTTTAAATTTCTCCGTATCCATATTTTTAGAATCATTTTTGTTGTTCTTCAGTTTTTGTGAAGGCTCCTTCTCACACTCGGATTATAATTTATTTCCGTATAATATATCCCATGAAAAGCTGATAATCTGTAATTACTACGTATACTCTGTCTCTCTCTAAAGTTAGACGTATAAATTTCACATTTATATGGAACATAGTGGTCTGTTAAAGAAAGCTAAACGAAACTCGATACTTAATGCTCAACCAGAATAAAAGTATGCAAACATGAACTAACCCGGTACATATTCAATACGAAAACCATGCCTATTAAGAAAAGCATCGTCCTACCTAATCGCACACTATTAGGTATAGCCATGATCAAAAAGGAAATAAAAGATTTCTTCTATCTTTAACTTCATTTTAATAAATTAATCTTTTTAGTATTCGTTTCCATTACATAAAAGAATCCAAATCTTTATAACCCAATGTTAAAAATAATTATTAACATAAAAAGTTTATCATGTACTCCATATATGGTTAAAAAACAGAAGAAAAGACAATACCTTGCAGCCAACGTCCCTATTTTGTTAAATTGTTCCCGCATCCTTCTATCATCTCTTTTTGAACAGTACCGCTAGCAACGGAAGGACCACTTGTATTACCAATACTAGAAGAAGGCTCAGTTCCACTTAGAATAGGGATCGTTGGAAGGGGTTTCTGAACAGCACCGCTAGCAATGGAAGTACCACTCGTATTACCAATACTAGGATAAGACCCAATTCCACTTAGAATAGGGATCGTTGGAAGGGGTTTCTGAACAGCACCGCTAGCAACGGAAGGACCACTCTTATTACCAACATTAGAAGAAGACCCAATTCCACTTAGAATAGGGATTCTTGGAAGGGGTTTTGATCCCAGGTTTGCTGCCATTTGTGTTGGGTGCATTGAGTTGTTGGTACCATAAGATGAAGATCGTGAGCCACCAACTACAAGCACGGAATTGACAACTGACGTCTCTCGGTGGGATGATGATCCAACTGCAGCTCTAATTTGCATTCCTCTTCGTCCACTGGAAAATTCCCCTGACTTTGGTGGAAGTGATGATGATCTTATGTGAATAGGTTCATCATCCTCTATAGTAATAATCTCGAGAGGCTGTGTGCTACCAATTGCAGGCGCCGAAGCAACAACTGAACAATATTTAATCAAGAAGCCAAACGTAAGGTTCATATCGAGCCTAATTTTTTTGTTCTATAAGATTTTTATCTACATTGATGCTCTGGTTAGTGGAGCAAAATAGATAACTTATCGAAGATCCTAATACAGACAAGAGCTGAACTAAAATATTCCCAACAAATCATCTCAAACGAATCTCCAGCCTAACAAGAAACCATCTAAAACAGATCTCCCTCGCTAATAACATCATAAAATTCATTACACTCTAGAGCATATGATGCAACCATCTCCAAGGTGGCCTAGTGGTCAGGTGTCCCAAAAGTATGAGAAGAGGCCAAGACCGGACCGAATGTGGTCGGTCCGGTCCAAATAGGCTAAATGTTCGGTTTGTAAACCGGACTGGTCCGGACCGAGACCGAAATAATGAAAAACCCTAGACTGAGACCGGACCGTTGGTCCTTCGGTCGGTCCTGTTTTCGGTCGGTCCGGTTGGTTTTGTTGGTCTGTCCAGTCGATCCGGTCGGCTTGCTCACCCTTATTTATATGTATTGGTTTAGTTGAATGTTGTGAGAGAGGTGTAAAATGACCACAATTGCCCAAGTTACCCAAAAGGTACAAGTTGCTAAACAAAATACCTTATAATACACGACATATACTTTCAACATATGTACTTTGGTCGGACACATGGCAACACATGGTTGGTTACTTCCGGTTGCCTAGGCAACTAAGTCTAGTTTTGGAACGCGAAAAAAAGAGGTCCAAAAACCCCCCACCGCCGGGCAATCGGGGCATTTAGGTAATTATCCCTAAATAATATTATCATTATTATATTGTTTTTTTAGGGTAAACTGCAAAAAATATCCCTAAACTTCCTGATTTTGCGAAAGTTGTCCTCATACAAGATTTTAGCAAATATATCCCTGAGCAGGTTTCCTTAAGCAAAAAGTGTCCTTGAGGATGACGTTTGTTTGCAAAAATGGTTTTTTGGCCTAACGCTCGTTAGGGAGCCCGTTAAGTGCCTTGTGAAATGACTATATATTTTACCCTCGCCTTTTGCAGGTATTTTTTTTGTCATGTGAAATGACTATTTTACCCTCGCCTACTAGGGACATTTTTTGCAGTTTACTATTTATTTTCTTTTTCACTTCTCATCACCAAAATAAGTAATAAAGTTTGGATCTTTTTAACAATGGATCTATAAAAATGAGATCTTGAAGTAAGATACAAACCAACAATAGTAGCATTATCCCATCCTTGAAGTAAGTTACCAACAGCAGCAACAATAGCTACTAGCACAGCTCCACTCATTTTCTTATTCTTTTTCTTCTATAAACTACACAAATCAAATCACAATTATATATAACAAAAAACGATTTAAAAGAAATTTATCTAACAAAAACATGGAAATCCCCCCCTCTTTTTAATGTATGATTTCACAAGAAAACAATTATTAAATAAATAGATTACCTGATAAATTGGACTGCGAAGTTGAAGCAAATCCAGCAGGTCAGTAAAATCCATCTGAACAAGAAAACAACATATGTAAGATTACTTATGAAAAAACAAGTTTTCTTAAGAAAAAATGTTTCATGTGGATTATATTAAATACACTAACAATCGAAATACTATGAACAATGATCGTGATAAAACACGATGTTTCATCTGGAATTGATCTCTTTTTATCGAAAAGAGGATCTAAAAATGTATGTATTCTTGTCGCCGTTCTCTTTTTCATTTTTATGACTTGCGAAATTGTGTTTTCCCTTATCATCCTTTTATAGTAAGAAGATATCTCGATTAAATGATCAGATTTTGATCCAACGGCCATAAATGTTAAGAACCGCATTTTTAGGGTTCATGAAATGTCATCTTTATCTAGATTGTATATTCATGGGCCTCGGCCCAAATCCTCTGTCGACATATGTAACATCCCGTAAATTTTATAATATGTCAATGTGGTAATAGACGAGTTGTTAAATTTAAAAGTAGCTACATTCCAACAAAAATGTTCAAGTCCATCCCTGGTCACACCCTCTTAGCCAAAAGCAAAAAAACTACCGAATAGTCTAGAGATGGCAACGGGGTCGGGTTTGCGGGGAATGGTTGATACCATCCCCATCCCTGAAGTTCAATAGCTATTCCCTTCCCCGTCCCCATCCCCGTCGGGGTCACGCTTAAGTCCCCATCCCCGTCCCCGATGGGGAACGGGGATCCCCAATTGGGAATCGAGGATTTTTCCCTGTTACAAAGTTGACATATTTAATACATTTCCAATTGTGCAACCATACTAGCGTCAAACAAAATTCATTCATTAGAGTAAATTCAAACAAGTCAACACAAAACATAACAAAAAGCATGATTTATCGTAAGTACGAAAACCAAAGTATGACTACCACTGGAAACAAAAAGGCCAAATAATCCAACATGACAAAGGATAAGAAACCAATAACTTGAGCAACTAGGTATCAGATTGAGAAATGAGTCGGTTACAACCTTGTTTCTAAAATTCTGGAAGGTTATTTTCAAAGAGGATATTGACTATTAATTGACAAGATTTCAAATATTATATACATATATAATGTATTTATACATAAAAGATATTCGGGGACGGGTCCGGGGACCCGAGGGCATTACCATCCCCGCCTCCATACCCGTTTTTCAGTATCGGGATTCCCCACACCATACCCGGTTAACTCGGGGATTCCCCGGTCAAATCGGGGTCGGGTATCGGATTCTCAGTCGGATTCGAATTTTTTTGCCATCTCTAGCGGGGACGCGTCCCCGCTAAAAGTTTAAACCATATTAAACTGGTTTAACCTTTTGGCGGGACATGTCCCCACCAAAAGTATGCGTTGAAAATTTAGTAAACGGTCAGTGAATTTGTGTGCCAGCTCAGCATGGTTTTTGCCGTTTAGCGACTTTCGGCGGGGACAAGGGCGTCCTCGCCCGTCCTCCTGATTGTTGTAGTGAGAGTTCTATCATTAACAGAGTATTTTAGTCGTTTTCTATTGAATACATTACATTCTATCATACATTACATTCTATCATACACACTAAAAATGGTTAATAATAGCAATTAATCATTCTATTACATCCTTTTTCCTATTACGTTGTTTATTCCATTCAATGATTATTTCATTTCGTCAAATTTTTGATGTTTTTGCCATTTGGATCTGGAAGATGATTATGCCCAGGAATCCTCCTTGGGTAGAAGATGTTGCCATGTTGGTATACTGGCATCAGTTTTGCATTCTTTTGTGTGGAGTTTGCCTAAAGATGAAAATTTTGAGCTTTCTTATGAATTTGGATTTGTGATGAAGGAAACCACTAGTTGCTACACCCTCTCAAAGCTTACATGACGCAAGCCCCTAATTGCTAATTGAAAAGATATAAGTTGTTTAATAAACAAGATGCAAATGAATTTTTCACTGTCCTTCGTTACTGTATGGTCACTCGTGTTTAAGAGGGTGTATATCTGTTATGCTTATTAATGCGCCTTCAAGATGAGGCAATGCTTCATTTGTAATTAAATGTCAAGAAGAAGAAAAATACACCATCAGTAGGTTATCTGTAGACAGATTAATTAACTAAAAGTGTCATTCATCCAAATCATAAATATTAAAATTCTGGACAGCAGGAAGAGTATAACTTGTTCGAGAAATGTACTCCTTCAATGTTGCCATCACTTATATGTAGTATTCCATAAAGACACATTGTACCGGACCATTGACCATTATTCCTAGTTTCTTACAATAGCTTATCTCAAATGTATAAGCTTTTTAGTACCTTGTGCATCCTGTTGCTAACTTATCATCACTCTCCTAAAGTGCTCTCGGTCAGACCAACTCATGATAATAAATAACCCATTTTGGGTAAAACCTGGATTCACCCAAGACTCGCCCCAGCTATTTTTGACACCTCAACAGGAGCCGGAATCCAATGAACAACAACGATTACTTAGGATCAGCTTGCCAAATTTGTGGCACCGTAGTAGAATCAATTTCAGGTGGAGAGTAAGGGTTTATTTGACCTCTAGACTTTACCTGATACCTAGATTTCAATTTCAGGTTTAAGTTACATATTTTTGATGATACACATACACTTGCGGTTAAACCCACTACAGATTAAGTTGGAATGTTTCTGAACCGTCTACATCCATTCAATTTTTCTATAATATGCAATGTGAATAAGAAAACAAAGCGACTTGCCAGACATAATTGGCAGTTATTACAGGATTATTCTAGTATTTAGCAAAATTTCGATTCAACTGTACTCATTAACAATCATTACAAGACATGGGCGCGCATAGGATTTGATCCACAAGAAAACATTTTAGAGAACTGAGAGCTAGTCCAAGGTTCTCAGCCCAAAAAGTGTTGACACCTTATTTAACTAGGAGGGAGAATTAGAATATTTCAAGGGCCTGATATTCTGATAAGCACATAACATCTCTTTCAGTAATTACTAATGCATACCACAAACTAAAACTTATAAATAACAACAAACTAATGTTCGGGAAGCTAACAAACATCAAAGATCTAACCAACATTTCTTATATACTTATTTCCAAATAATTGTATTTCAAATGCATTTCAAAAGTATGAATGCTAATACAGTACGATACACAAATACATCAAAATCAAAAATATACAGAGGTTAACAATTTTGTGACTCGACTCAAACAACAACCACCTCTTCATCTTATCCTTATGATTCTCTAAAATCTCATTCACCACTTCACTATACTTGCCCTCCTCTTCGTCTTCATCTTCAAACCATCGTCACCGTTCACAAACCCACCATCATTCATCTCCATCACAACAAAAAGCACATCCCTCATCACACACCCGAACCCCTCAAATCGAAAACATCAATATAACACGTACTCACACTAATCGGAACCTCAACACAATTCAACCGCAACTTCCATCATCCTTATGACCTTAACCTCCCCTATCCACTCCCTCACCTCACGAATCCTCCCCCCACTTAAACTCAACCTCTCTCATTTCCCCGAATCGCTAATTGCAACACTTTCCAATAGAGGAACTTCCTTAAAACGTAATACAACAACATTCTATGTTCACATGGCATATTTAAGATGTCTAAAAGAGCAAAATATGAAATCTTCGTTTCAAAAAGATTACAAAATAAATGCAGCTTTTATGAACATCATACAGCAGGTGATTAGCTATCTCTTACACAGAATAAAGAAATGAAGGATCCACACAAGTTTGAGTTAACTATCGAGATCAAATGTAAGCTTTCTAGGGTTGAAGTACATAGCCTCTGTTCGCATTTTACACGTGAATTCTTGTTTCTTTTCCACCGAGGAGGCCATGCTTGATTTACTAGACAATGAAACAAGTTCTAACTCCACAACTGGAAGTTCTGTACAATAACCTTATTCGCTATTTACTTATTTCATTGAATATTAACACAGAGCCTATACGCATAAATCATTTAAGTACACCAGATAACTTGTCGTGAGCACAATGTTGCATCTAAGTTTTTACTTAATGCCTTACTGTTCCTACTAACGGCTAGGTGTTAAATTCCCCAATCCAACTACAATCTCAGTAGCGATAGGGTGCCTCATTAAGCATTTCAAAATATTAAGCGGGACTAATTGGGCTATTGGGAAATAGGTTTTACACTTTTACCCAATTAAATAGAAGAATAAATTAAAACGGCCAGCCTTAAGAATAATTAAGACAAGTTTCTGTCTTTTGTAACCCAATTCCCTGCAGCCCAAACTATAACAGTCAAAATGCATAACATGTAAAAGACAACCCAATCACCAAGAACCTAAGTAATATTAGATAAAAAAAAAAAAAAAAAAAAAAAAAAAAAAAAAAAAAAAAAAAAAAAAAAAAAAAAAAAAAGCACGTATATTATCCAAAAACATGTTCAAATAATACCTTACATGAAGATGATTTATACTATACTACACCAGCCTCTTTATTCGATCCCTGTGCTTCTTTAAAATCTGCATCATAGCTTCACTATATGCAGCCTCTTCTTTATCTTCAACATCATCATTATCATCACTCTCCATAAAACTGTCAATGTCCTCTGGCAGATCATCCCTCAATATTAACATGAGAGTTACCCCCTTCATGACATACCCAGAAACTGGCAGCTCCAACAAAGGGACATAACACCGACTCATCCTATGAGGAAAATCTACACGGTTTGCCTCCTGTTCCACAGTTTCAGACGGTGCACATAGCCAGTTCCTCACATCAGCAATTTTGCCCCCACTAAAAGAAACTTTTCCCCTATTATCTGAATCAGCAATGGAAACCTTTTCCAGCAATGG
This sequence comes from Artemisia annua, assembly GCA_014162995.1. Lineage (NCBI taxonomy): Eukaryota > Viridiplantae > Streptophyta > Magnoliopsida > Asterales > Asteraceae > Artemisia > Artemisia annua. The sequence goes on along the minus strand of LBNU01000768.1, from coordinate 39,855 downwards.
TAAATGGATAATATCAATCAGCAGCAACCGAATCCTTTTCATCACATCGAACAAACACTCACATGCAATATCTATTTTCTTATTATTTACCTCATTATTTTCCTCATCCTGACCATTTTCATTAATGTATAATTCCTTCTTATGGTAAATATAATTTGGTGACAGAAATAAAAACGAGTCGAAGTTGTTTCCAAACTTAATCTTCCACTTAAACAAAGAAAGACTATCAACATATGACAGGAGTTGGATATGCACAGATTTCACTCTTCGAAACTTCGTCAAAGACCAAAAAGGCCCTAATGAAGCAAGAATATTTGAGGCTTTAGATTCCTGATTTGGATGGAGTTCGGCAGGATGAGTGAGGGCAGTGAAGGAAATAGTGCTAACTTGAGTGACTATCCGGTTGAAACGTTTGGAAACAAGTTTGCAGCGGCATAAGAGTTTCAAATCGATTAATGTGTCTAGAATTTTGAGAACCATTTCATCTGGTAAACGGTTGAATGAACAAAGATCAACTGATGCATGAGACTTCTTGATTTTCTTCATTCTTTCTTTAGATGAGCGTGTGTTTATGCAGTATCACCTAAATTTTTGCCCCCACTAAAAGAAACTTTTCCCCTATTATCCGAATCAGCAATGGAAACCTTTTCCAGCAATGGGAAACCGATAATATCAATCAGCAGCAACCGAATCCTTTTCATCACATCCAACAAACACTGACATGCAATATCTATATTTTTACAGTTTACCTCAATATTTTCCTCATCGTGACCATTTTCATTAATGTATAATTCCTTCTTATGGCAAATATAATTCGGTGACAGAAATAAAAACGAGTTGAAGTTGTTTCCAAACTTAATCTTCCACTTAAACAAAGAAAGACTATCAACGGATGACAGGAGTTGGATATGCACAGATTTCACCCTTCGAAACTTCGTCAAAGACCAAAAAGCTAACCAAAAAGGCCCTAATGAAGCAATAGTATCCGAGGCTTTAGATTCCTGATTCGGATGGACTTCGACAGGATGAGTGAGAGCGGCGAAGGAAATAGTGCTAACTTGAGTGACTATCTGGTTGAAACGTTTGGAAACAAGTTTGCAGCGGCATAAGAGTTTCAAATCGATTAATGTGTCTAGAATTTTGAGAACCATTTCATCTGGTAAACGGTTGAATGAACAAAGATCAACTGATGCACAAGACTTCTTGATTTTCTTCATTCTTTCTTTAGATGAGCGTGTGTTTATGCAGTATCACCTGAACCATAATTTATGTTAGAAATACACAGGGGTTTTGACATTGTGTTTATTGTCGTGTAAAACAATAAAAACTTTAATTAACTCGAAAGAAACAAGTTGAAGGAAAAATTCAGATTAGACATGCTTCTCTTAGCTATCTATTGCATTTGAAAATTCAAATTATTGTCAAATCATTTAAAAAAAAACATATAATGGCTTGACTTCCTTTTTCTCAATACAAGGGAAACCGGCAAACCGCACCCGAGTCAACTATTTGACCTAATACGTAAACCTCGGACCCCCCACAGACCACCCCAAAAAGACCTGGTAATCACTATCGGTCTATCCCTCCACCATTTTGGATTATGTGGCTAGGATTGGTGGTCCCCAGGATTAGCAGCTTACGAGCTTCGAACTTGGGACAAGTTAATGGAATGGAGCTCCTAAGAGCCCTTACCGTTAGGTTAATCCCTTGGGATTAATTGTTTAGTTTTCCATTATGGGAGTTTTTGGATTGCACATTTAAACAGATTTTAAACAAGCTATTTCACTCTAAAGGTAGATTGGTAGTTTTGAGGGGGTATTTGGGATTGCTTATTTTTATGCTTTTTAGCTAATTTCTAATCATAGGCAGTTTTGTATCCAAACTGTCTGCTTTTTTGAGGTAAAATAAGCAGTTCTCAAAAACAGGTTCGAAGCTGCTTATCTTAGAATATAGTGTAATAAGACAACCAACATCATCACCAAAACATACCCCACAAAAATCAAAATCACACACACAACCCGTCCTTTGTGGGTGTCGTTAACAAGGAAGACACGTCTTTGGTGGGTATTAGACGCGTCTTCGGACTTCGGATGCTTATTACCACCAATCTAACCAAAAAACCTTATTAAATGGATTGGATTGTATGCATTTAACAAATTACTGGTAACAATGCACTTTTATACGATACTAAGCAAACCCAAACACTATTTCCTAAACTACTACTTATTTTTAAGGAGAAAAATAAGCAGTCNTCTTTCTTTTTCTGCTTTTCAGCTAATTTTTAAGCATAGGCAGTTTTGTATCCAAAATAATCAGTTCTCGGAAACAGGTTCGAAGCTGCTTATCTCAAACTGCTTATCTTAAAATATAATGTCATTCTTATACAACCAAATGTAAGCCTAGTGGTATGACCAACATCACCACCACCAAGTCGCCAACACAGTGCCATGTATCCACAACCAACATCGCCACCAAAACGTACCCACTTAAACACAAATATACCCCACAAAAACCAAAATCACACATACACACAGAGCAACAACTTCCACAACTCGGTCTTCACCACGACCAACTTCTCTCCAAAACACACACACACGACGTGTCCTTGGTGAGTGTCGTTAACAAGGACGACGCGTCTTCGGATGCTTATTACCACCGGTCTAACCAAAACCCTTATTAAATGGATTAGATTGTATGTATTTAACAAATTACTGGTAATAATGCACTTTTTTACAATACTAAGCAAACCCAAACACTATTTCTAAAAGTACTACTTATTTTTAAGGAGAAAAATAAGCAACCCCAAACACCCCCTTAATTGAAAAAATCAATCGGTTTAAAACAAGTATACTTCTTTCAACAAATACTCAAAAGTGAAAACTGCTTATAATCTTTATATTGTTAACTAAATGAAAGGGCGTTAAAATTAGGGACCATTATTGTGTAGAATTGAAGAGTATATAACTTTGGGGCTTTCTACATTGCAAAATATGCAATTAAAAAGGGATGTTTGATAAAAACGTACCTAGGAAGAACAAGTTACCACCATCTCATCTGCTGTTGTGATGAAAATGAAACGAAAATGGATGTTAAGCTGGGTTAAACTTACTTATAAAGTAAATTACATAGTTCGTCACTGTGGTTTTGCATGATGAATCCTTATAATGAAGTTTCGTAACGCCATTCGTCCTTATCTCTAACACCATTCATCCCAGTTGTTTGGCCGAAATCACATCGCAAGTCTCTCGACTGTTAGGGATAGGGATGTAGAGTAAGGATCAAATGAGAAATATAACTAAGATGAGAAGAATGAGAAGAAACCACAACCACAAATATTAGATGCACTCACAAAAATAGATGCATCTCCCTATTATTTCTCCTTCCTTACTTAAAATACATGGCCACAATTGTTTCTCACTCTTCTCATTTCAATAATTCTTCTCACTAGATCCATACTCTAGGGATGTATAGTGCTACAAAACTTCATTATAAGGATTTATCATGCAAAGATGAAATCGAGGGACTTGAGATGCGATTTGGCCAAACCACAAGGACGAACAATGAAATTTACTGTAACTTATAATCTCAAAGAGTCAAAGGTGAGAAAAGAAACTTATTAAGTCAAGGCATATCTCCCCTTAAGAGCAATAGGTATCATAACTTGGCATCAAAATCTTCCACGTCACCATAAGGCCGAACATGGTATTATGGTACCTATTGCTCTAAGTGAGAAAAGAAAGTTGATAAACTCATACCTAGGCACACTCACGTTTTTACCCAACAACAATCTTTCAAAAAAAAAAAAAAAAAAAGACACTCTCCCTAATACCATATCTATAAATAATTCAGATATTATAAATGAAGCTTTGACAAGTTCAGGTTTGCGTTTTAGCTTTTGCTATATTAGAGGGCTCTACTATAGGAGGTCTGAGAAAAGCTTTAAAACTCATGAAAGACTTTATTTTCCATGTCATCAATAGAGTGAGCTTTATTTCATTTTTACGTGGAATGAAAATGTCATAAATTTTGAGCCTATTTATTATTAAGTGCATTTGATCTATGTTAGATGGCTAATCCGCCTTTTTTTCTTTTTCTTTTTTTTTTTTTNTGAAGATAGGTTAAAAATAATAAATAAATAAAAGAAGGGAAAAAAAAGGTCCTTTAAAATTTAATGAATTGACATGGCACATTAATAAACCTTTTAAATGCTTTTCAATGTGGATTTCTTCTTTGACATCTATTATCAGCGGGAGGTGATACGTACACCACAATTATGCATATGTTGTGTTGTACTATGTGCATCACTAGTGTGATTTTGTGATGTGCAATTGAGTCCAATGAGCTACAATAATTACCTTAATGGCCCATACAAAACAATTATCCCAAATTTAAAGTTCAAGTGAAAGTTGGCCCAAGCTCTGAAAGTAACGTCCCCAAATTTCTACATTCCAAACACTCCATCACTTGTTTCAGAAACCCTAAGAAATTTAAAAATGTCAGACAACATTCCTTTTGAAATCCAATTGGAAATCATTAAAAAGGTTCCTGATGTCAAGTCTTTGATTCGATGCAGGGCTGTTTCAAGGCCATGGAAGTCTTTCATAGACAGCTCTGAGTTTATCGCAGGTTACGGCGCCCGCGACACTCAGCTACATAGTCTACTTTTAAGGTGCAAAAAAGCTGGTGATCCTCGTGAGGTAAAATATGTTTCTTTCTTAGATGATGTCTCTTTCCCCATACAACAGCTAGACTTTGCTCCAAATGTTCCTGACCTCGTAAAACAACTTAATAAGTCAAAAATTATTGGTAGCTCTTGTGGTTTGTGGTGTTTGCGCGGTTACAACAGCTCGGAAAAAATAGAGATGGTTGTTATTTGGAACCCATCAATTAGGAAATCGGTTGGTATCGTTGTGCCTCATTTGCTCAAGCAGTTTGCTTTTGCGGTTTGTCCTTCAACTTATGATCCAACTATTGTTGGAATCTCTAACCAAAAGATGTTTCGTGTTGGAATTTTTACATTGAGCTCCAAGACTTGGAAGATGATACCAAGGACCGATCTGCCTCGTGAATCAATTAGTGTTAGATTGTCAATTCAAGTTGCTATAGATAGGTTTATTTTTTGGGTTGCTTATGATAGGATTGTTGGTAATGATTTTGTATTACAATATAAGAGTTTGATCATATCGTTTGATTTGATTACCCATGATTTTAAAGAGGTAAACCTCCCTGTTAGCATAGCAAACCCGGTTAGTCTAGCAGACCGGACTTCACGATGTATCTCCATTTCTAAGCTAAACGAGTCTCTTGTTGTGTCTGCATACGATCTTGAGGTCAATGATGAACTAGTATTTGGCGTATGGATGTTGGGGGAGGAGGGTGGTGTTATGACATCTTTTACAAAGCTATTCAACATTAACACACCCGATACAGTATATAGGAGAGTATTGGGATTTAGGAAGAGTGGCGAACCTATAATGGAAACTGTAAAGGACGAACAGTTTGCTGCACTCGAAGTTTACGAACCATGCTCAAAACACATTAATAATCTGGGGATTTGTGGAAAAAAGGGTAAATTCTTCATTCGCCCTTACACTGAAGCACTACTTCTTATTGACCACTCGGATGGGTGTATTATTTCCAACGATTATTGAGGATGAAAATGATGGCTATGGTGTAAGATATGTAGCTAGGAATGACGGGTTTTGGAAGCTTACAATTACATCAATGATCTTTGGATTTGTGGAACTAGGATTTACGAAATTCTACCGAAGCTAATGTAAGTTTTACCAATGCATGTGGTAACTGATTCAATAAATGGTGTTTGTATCGATCACAATTGGCTTATGTTTACTACTGTTGTCTCAAATAACCCACTACAGACTGTAGTCTACAGTCATGAGGAATGCATTCTTCAATGATCAATTCACCTTAGAGAAGTCAAACATAAACTAAAATGGCTAAGTAACTAATTCTGGGCTGAATATTTATCCTCTAGCTTGATATAACAGTGCTCATTAATCTAATTCACCTTAAGAGAATTCAAACATAAATTAAAATGGCTAAATAAGTATTTATATGATAAATTGTTACCTGGATGCTATCTAAACACGTGACTGAATAGGGTTATTTCGGTCATAAAAAATGGATGATTAAATATGTTATAGTAACAGTTTATATGGATGGTATTAGTTGTGCTAAATTGTTGTGTATACAAGAGTAAAAGGGATTGTAAACGGTGGCTTAAGTTGGAAATGGAATTTTATTGCCTGTAAATTTTACCTACATGAACTACATAGAACTACATACTCGTAGGCCAGAGCAAGACTGCTTGGCTTGTAAAGAGACACCATTACAATGGTTATCAGTGTTTCCATAATGGATTCTTTTTGTTGGATCAACCAAGATGTAAAAGGAACTGTAAATATATAGTGGCTTAAATTGGAATGGTACCGTCTGTAAATTCAATGGTGAATACCCAGAATTTACATGATCAGTCATCAGTTCAATTCTCTTCATGTGTCCTAAGAAATATTCACTTATACAGCAATCTTGACTCTTGGCTTGTTGGAACTTGACTATGATGTCTTTTCTCAGTTTTCTTATCGTTATCAGCTTGTTCTTCACTTTTGGGTATAACAGAATTGCAAGTGAGACTCTTCGATAATTACAGCCTAACAAGCATAGGCCGAACAGCTTGTTGTTCACTGTTGTGCATACATTTTTTTTTTTCTTTTTTCTTTTTTTTCTTTCTTTTTTTTTTATCACTATCAATTGCATTAATACAGGTGCACCTGTAATTTACATACAAATGTCACATTTCAAGAATAGGTATAGAACTGGATAGCGTTGTAACACCAACTCCAGCGGGTTTGAACTGACCAAGAACTTTTGCAAAAGGTACTTAATTTATTAAGACCCATTCAACTTAACATAAGATGACATGCATCCATGTTGGATATATGAGATGTTACTCTCACAAAAATATTGCTCACAAAATATGTTTCGACAAAGTATAAACAAAACTCTTCGGTATATGAAAACAATGTACTCAAAATATCCTTTATTTAAAAAAACTTGAAACACTTGTATTATTTTGTGGACTCACTAGTACATTTCTCTACTACTTTGCTGCTGCCTTTATAGGCTTCATGTAGTATTACTATTACAATATGAAATGAAATACAAGTAAACATTAGCATAGTATACTACTATAGTGTATAGTATTCAAATTTAGTAGGTAGCCTTCTTCTTGCCATAAATCATATCAAATCTTCAAATGTAGACCAACTATGTAGAAACCAACTTGCATTTTTCTTGTACAAAAAACATGTTTTAAATTTACCAACTATTCATTTATCAAACTCAAATAGTTGGGCTTGTCTCCAAAAATTATTTTTCTTTTCTTTTGTGGTTGGCAAACACATTAGTTCACATTCTCCCCGTAATGTGTTTTGGTTGAACTCCCAACTTTCGTCTGAGCTCCTGAAACTTTTCTCGTGGAAGTGCTTTTGTGAAAATGTCTGCTAGTTGATCATTCGTTCCACAAAATTCGAGTTGCACCTCTCCGTCTTCAATTGCTTCTCTGATAAAATGATGTTTCAAAGCGATATGCTTTGTGCGGCTATGATGAACTGGGTTCTTTGCGATTGCTATTGTTGACATGCTATCGAAGAAAATTGTTGCAGGCTTCAATTGCTTTTCTCCAATATCTTCAAAAATTCTTCGTATCCAAATTGCTTGTGATGTGGCTAGAGCTGCTGCTACGTACTCTGCCTCTCTGCTGATGATTGTGCGACTGTTTGTTACTTCTTGGAGCACCAACTAAACACACCTGAACCAAGTGAAAAAATATATCCGGATGTACTTTTCATGTCATCCGTACATCCTCCCCAATCACTGTCACAAAAACCATGCAAATTTATATTTGCATTTTTTTCGAACTTGATTCCAAAATCTTTCGTGCCCTGCAAATATCTTAAAATTCTTTTACCAAATCCCATGTGAATCTGACTAGGATTGTGCATGAACCTTGAGAGTAAACTTGCGGCAAACATGATGTCGGGCCTTGTTGCTGTGAGGTATAACAATTTCCCCACCAAATTTCGGTAAAGTGTGGCGTCCACTTTACTTGAACCGTGTGCTTTCATGAGCTTTTCATTGACAACAAAAGGAGTGTCCTTTGGTTTGCATTCCGACATATCAAAATTCTTCAAAATCTTCTCGACATACTTTTCTTGACAAATAAAAACTCCGCCATTATCTTGATAAATTTCCATTCCGAGAAAATGATTTAGAGGACCTAAATCACTCATCTCGTATTTTTGCATCATTTCATTTTTGAAATCTTCGATCATTTTCTTGTTATTCCCTATGAACACAAGATCATCGACATAGAGCGCTACAATTAGAATGTCATTTGTACCTTGATTTTTAACATACAAGGTTGGCTCGCTCTTGCTTTGATCAAAACCTTTTTCTTTAAAATAACCATCAATCTGGCTATACCACGCTCGCGGTGCTTGCTTGAGTCCGTAAAGCGCTTTCTTCAACTTGTAAACTTTTTCTTCTTTTCCTTCTACCTCGAATCCTTGAGGCTGGTTGACATAAACTTCTTCTTTAAGTTCTCCATTGAGAAATGCTGACTTGACGTCGAGTTGGTAGAGTAACCAACCTTTCTGACCTGCTAGTGAGATGATTGCTCGAACTGTGTCCATACGAGCAACTGGAGCAAATGTCTCGTCGTAGTCAATTCCAGGTTGTTGTGAGTAACTTTTTGCGACTAGTCTTGCCTTGTTTCTTTGAACGGAACCATCTGCATTGTACTTGACTTTGTACACCCATTTGACACCAATAACGTCTTTGTCCAATGGTCTGTCTGTGAGCTCCCATGTGTTGTTCTTTTCGATAACTTGAATTTCGTCCTCCATCGCTTTCTTCCATGATTCATCTCTCATGGCTTCTTCAAAACTTTCAGGTTCTACATGACAAAAATTAGCATTGTATATTTCTGTCAACGAACGAAATTTTCTTGGTGGTGGACTTTGAGATTCTTCATCAGGTTCTTCGCTGGGTACTTCGTCAGGTGATGTTTGATTTTCATCACTTTTCACATGTGCTTCATCCTGCATATTGTTACTGGGAAAACTTGTTCCTTTCTTTTTTTCTTCTTCCCAATTCCAGGAAGAATTTTCATCAAAAATTACATCTCGACTAACTATTACATTTTTTGTTTTCAGGCTATACAATCTATAAGCTTTTGACTTGCTACTATAGCCTACAAAGATGCACTTTTCACTTGTCTCATCTAACTTATATCTTTTTTGTTTTGGTATTTGAGAATAACAAATGCACCCAAAAACTTTAAGATGTCTTACCGAAGGTTTTCTTCCATTCCACGCTTCAAGTGGAGTCTTGTTATCGAGGGCTTTTGTTGGACTTCTATTCAACAAATATACTGCTGTGTAAACTGCTTCTGCCCAAAAACTTTTTGGTAAACCTTTCTCGTGCATCATTGATTTCGCCATTTCTACAACGGTCTGATTCTTTCTCTCGACTACACCATTTTGTTGAGGTGTGTATCGAGTTGTGAGCTGTCTGTGCATGCCTTCATCCTCACAAAATTTGTCAAACTCTTTTGAGTTGTATTCTTTTCCTTGATCACTTCTCAAAATTTTGATAAAACTCCCCGTTTGTTTTTCGACAAAATTTTTAAACTTTTTGAAAATTCCAAAAACTTGAGATTTTCCTTTCATGAAATAAACCCATGTCATTCTACTAAAATCATCAATAAATAGAATGAAATAGAGATTATTACCATGAGATGGATTCCTCATCGGACCACAAAGATCAGTATGTACTAGCTCAAGAATTTCCTTGGCTCTCCAAGCGACTCCTTTTGGAAATGGTTTCCGATGATGCTTTCCGAGCACACACCCTTCACAAACTCCTTCAATCTCGTGAATTTGCGGCAAACCTCCAACCATATTTTTCTGGTGGAGTAAATTTAGACTTTGGAAATTTAGATGTCCAAGCCTCCTGTGCCATAATAAAGCTTCATCTGTTGTTGTGGCCTTCAATGCGGAGTGTTCTTCGTATCTGAGTGTGATCGGAAAACTTCTGTTGCGCCCCATTGTTATCTTCTGCATCAACTCTTTATTTCTTCCTTTATTATAAATAGCGCAACCTTTACCTTCAAAAATTACAGAGTATTCATGCTCTACAAGTTGTCCGACACTAAGCAAATTTTGCATTTGGTCGGGTACTAGTAAAACATCATTAATGTACTTGATACCTGTTTTTGTCTTGACCGGAATCTTGCCTTTTCCCTTCACTTGCACTACTGCGCCATTTCCCATTTTCACTTGAGAATTTCCTGCAGTGTCAATATCGACCAAAATACTTTCATCACCGGTCATATGATTACTACAACCGCTGTCAAGAAACCATGTGTCACTTTTTTCAATGTTAGCTGATGCGTAGGGATTGCTTACGCACTACGTTTTACCTCTCGAGGGATCTCGAGAAGCTTACAATCCCCACCAGGCAGTGTACCTGACCGATGTAGTATAGTGCAGTGGCAAGTACCGGGGGATTGATCGTTCTCTCACAGGGAATAGTGTTCGTTAGGTTAAAGACTACTCTAATTAAGGTCTAAGGGTGGAGGATGATTATTTTTGTATTTTTATGTTTTTATGAAAGCAGTAAAATCTCGGTTTTGAAGGAGTGGGCGGAATTAGTTGCTAGTCAACTAACCCAAGTTATCTACTTATGCAATTAAATTAAAGTTTTGAGAAAACAATGGTGGGGAAAGTAGTGTTTACTTAGATTTCATTACTCCCTAACTATCTTTTACCATGTAATTAGTATGTTGAGTTTGCGTGGATGACGGGTGTATTCCTAACAAGTCGTAGGGAGTGCGTTCAATTCCCTAACTCTATAAGCTCCTACCTCACTCTATGACGATACGTCAAGTATCCTATCATAAGCTCACCGATAGCAACCTACGCATGAAATACTACCTTAAAATCGATTAACGCACATACGATTCACGTTTCCTAAGACGTTCAAGCTTGTTACCATATAGGAAGTTAGCCAGTTTTCTTAAGTCTAACGTAGATGAAACATTCACCCAAATCACAATCACAACATACACATCACATGATAATTAATAGTTAGGTTTCATTAGATCTAAGCAAACACAAGTTAATTTAGCCTAGCATGTTGAAGGAAAGAAAAGCACAAACATAGATCATACAACACATAGACATATTGTATGGATTGAATGAAGACTTATCTTAGATTAAACATGCAAGTTAGAGGGGTAAAAGTACCCTCTAAGGTCTGTAATACACGAGCTAGGGTTTAACCCTTAAGTTCTCCACCAAGTTCCTCTTTTAAAACAATAAAATTCGTCCTATATATATAGAAAATACGGGCTGACGGCGTCAGCCCAAGGTGTGACGCCGTCACGCCGACGATTAGGGTTTTGTGATGGCCTTCTTGACGTCGTCACGCCGCCTTGTTCCAGATCTGACGGCCTTCCCTGACGCCGTCACCAAACTAGGCCAAAAACTCTCTGGCCCGTCATGAGTAACTTCCAATTTCTTCACTTCATTTGTTCCTGACGTCGTCACGTTGAAGTTTGTGACGCCGTCACCTTCTGTGCACTTTAGGGTCTTTTGAGATTTTGTTGTTTTCCGCACTTTTTCACTCCGAAAACGCCCGAAAATGCTTCTTTTATGATTTTCTCCTCAAAAGTACCTAAAATGAGAAAAGAAACGACTTTGGGTGAAATCCGATCCAATAATGTACGAATTAGGACTCAAACAGACCCCTAAAAACGTAACATTTTTCATCTCATCATTAGCTGAGTGATAAAACAAAACATTTCCATTTTCTTGTTTTTCTTCTAAAAAATTTGCTTGTTGTTGGTTTTTCTTTCGACAAAATCTTTCTAGATGACCTAATTGATCACAGTGAGTACATTTATACTTTTCTTTCTACCTACAATCATTTGCCTCGTGATTGTCTTTCTTGCAAATGGAACACTTGTGAGAGTTTCCGTCGCCAAATGATCTTTTGTCGAAGTTTCCTTGACCTCTAAAACTTCCGTAGGTTTGTCCGCGTCCACGACCTCTAAAACTTCTGCCTCCTCGACCACCTCGGGATGAACTCCCTCTTCCATAATTTTGTGGTGGTTTCTTGTCTCCTTGCAAACTGGATTGGAATGCACTTTCGATCGCCTTGCTGGAGTGACGAGTCATACGCTGCTCATATGATTTGAGAGAACTTAGCAATTCTTGAATACCCAAAGTTTTGAGATCTTTGGTGTTTTCAATGACCGCTATAATTGGATCAAATTTTTCGGGAATACTGATGAGAATTTTCTCAACAATACGTTGGTCTTCAATTTCATCACCATAACTTTTCATCTGATTAATCAAATCGGTTAATCTAGATGAGTAGTCATTTAGTGACTCATTTTCCTTCATCTTCGTATTCTCGTAATCTCGTCTGAGAGTTTGTAGCTTTATAGCTCTCACTTTGACGTCTCCTTGAAATTCTTGCTTGAGCACCTCCCAAGCTTCTTTTGCTTTTTTTAGTCGCATGATTTTCGGGAAGATTGATGGTGTGACTCCCCGTTGAATCATACTTAGAACGGCTGCATNAATTTACATACAAATGTCACATTTCAAGAATAGGTATAGAACTGGATAGCGTTGTAACACCAACTCCAGCGGGTTTGAACTGACCAAGAACTTTTGCAAAAGGTACTTAATTTATAAAACCCATTCAACTTAACATAAGATGACATGAATCCATAACATATAATCTTTTAAGTTGCATTCAATAGCTTTAAATTGATGGTTTGTCAATATATAAGAAACATCAAATAACAAGCTTTTAAAAACCTGGTTTGAGCCTGAAGAGAAATAAACCGAAAAAAAGAAGTGTATACCTTTTGTATCGCATCTGGTTTCTGTCACCACACAACTTGGTAGGATTTACTGTTAAATATATGAAGTCCTTTCACACAGATATAAAGTCAACTAGTTATACATTGCAATGCTGCATATTTAAAGGCTGCTAGACTCATGCTTGCATTTACAGATAGATCACTATAGGGCCCGACCAAAACGAAAGGAGAATGTAACATGGATGTAACTAAGCTAAAAAATGCATCAAAATTACTGCATGTGATGAAGATCTAAAACGTGTTTCATCATAAGCAATAAGGCGACATCCTCCATTCATGAAAATGCATAATAGACAATGAGTAAGGATCAAATGAGAAATAAAATTAAGATAAGAAGAATGAGAAGAAACAACAACCACAAATATTAGATGCACTCATAAAAATAGATGCATCTCCCTATTATTTCTCTTTCCTTATTTAAAATATGTGGGCACAATTTTTTCTCATTTACTCATTTCAATAATTCTTCTCACTAGATCCATACTCGACAGACAATTACTACAAGGAACACAAATCATTATCATCTAAAAGGCTAACTTACTATATAGCAAAAAGAGATAAATGAGGTCTACATCAAGTGATTCTATTCAGTAGCCATACTAACTTGAAGCACATAAACCCTGACAATCATCGATGTGTATGGAATATTGATGAATCTACACACTCAAATGATACCAAGCATGACATAGATTGTGTGCATTAAAACAGTTTTACAAAATATATGGTGATTTTTCCACATCCGAACTAGAAACTAGGCACCCTACCTCACGAGACAACATATAACTTTGTAACTCCGCACCTCACAATCCGAGTGATCTAGTAGAAGTAGCGTTTCCTTGTAAGATGCCATGAAGATTGTAGAATCGTCTCCATAAATCCCAAGATTCTTGATCCCTTCTGAACATGGCTTGTAAACTTCAAGTGCAGAACCGTGTTCACCTTCCTTTTGAGTTACAAAGGATGAATAATAATTCTTGATCCCTTCTGAACATGCTTAGCCATATACATACCCAATAATTCTTATGTCAGTTGATACCCACAATAGGATGAACAATAATTAAAAGCTGATCTACAGGCTAGGTTCAAAATCGCCAACTTAAGCTGTACTCAACGTCGAAGGCTAACGAGGCGAGACGGAGCCTAACCTTGACGAAGGCTACCTACTCAAGGTGGGAACCAAGCTAAGGCAGACAGTTACGAAGCCTACTTCGTAACACCTCTCTATTATCTAACGATAAGACAAAGTGTCTGCACAAAAGGACACTACGCTAAGCAACCAAAGCATAAGCACTCTCATATAGACGGAACTTGGGTGAAATTGTTGGGAGGGCCGAGTATTGTATTAGTTAATTTGGGACGACCAAAATTGTATTTTCGTTAAACAAATATAAGTAAAAACTCAAAGTTTTGGGAGGGCCGTGGCCCTCCCCGGTCTCCGCTAAGGTCCGCACTCTTGGCTTATATACAAATGTCTGTGTTACTACAATCCAAATAGTGACGGCTGACGAGGGAGCATGCAGACGTTGTATGAAGCAACTGTAAATGTTGACGTACGTCACCTTACCTACAAATTTTGTCTTAATGACCAAGGCACGCCTAAAACGTCGTCTCTGCATGAATCTCATTGAAGCAAAGACTTTGCATGAATCTCATTGAAGCAAAGAATTGGTTGAACTCATCCTACAATAGTATGAGGCCACCAACACAACCCCAAGCTCCATCAATTATCACCATCTGTTGATCTCCATCAACCTTTTGTAATCATGTGTTCCTATACACGTACCACTGAAGTACTTAGTTCTTACCTAGTTATAAGGAGAGAGACTTGAGAGTGAATTAAGTTTGTACTATGAACTGATAACACAAAAGTAATTTAGGGAGCTAGTCCATTTGACTTGATATAAGATAGTGATTATAGAAACGTGATGTGTGGTAGTGCCAAAAGACCGGAACAAAAGACCAGCGCAACCCGACTCGACTAGTTTTGAGCCGGGCCGGTTTTGACTTGTCTAAATGATGAATCCCAATTGCAAATTTACGATCCACATAGTAAGTTCAATTTCATATGCCTTTTAAATGTTGCTTATGTACTATCACCGTTTAGCTGATCAGCTGATGTGAATGCAGTCTTGGATAGCCTCTTCTTAAATACCTGACTGAACCTAGGGATGGCTAGGTGCAAAATGCCCCTGTGCACTTTCAGTTTAGCAGCTAAGGGGGTGATTAAGCATTCAACACATTAAGTGCCCGGGAGAAAATGATTACAGCTTTAAAACTGTAACTCCAGTCAAAAATTTATAAAACAGCTAAAGCAGAACACCTATCGTTTGTAACCCCATTTCTTCAAAACCGTAATAATAAAAATAAACCGTCAAATTTATAACTTAAAAACTCATGTTAAATAAGGGAGGAGCAAAACAAAATTACTTAGGAATCTTCAAAAGAAGACACACGTCAACAATCATCAAGAAAACATGCATAGTAGGCTACAAAAAGACATTAACAATATAAATTGATAAGACGATGCTTAATAGTACTACACTATCCTCTCTATGCGGCCACTGTGTTTCTTGAGAATCTCCATCATAGCTTCAAAATAAACAGTCTCTTCTTTATCTTCGAAAGCATCGCTGTTCTTCATAAAACTATCATAATTATCATTAGCGAGATCATTCCACTCCGCTAAAAATAGAGACACCCCCTTCATCATATACCCTGAAACTGGCAATTCCAACAAGGGCACATAACATTTACTTGCCCAACAACCAGTCTGAAGAAATTTCATCTTTTGTTCAATAGTTTCACCAGAGGGTGAAGGTAGCCAGTTCCTCACTTCAGCAACTTTTCCACCACTAAGAGAAACTTTCCCTCTTTTACCCGAATCCGTAATTGCAACCTTTTCCAATAATGGCAAAGAAAAAACATGATGCACCAACATCTTAAACCTCTTCACCGCATCCTTTAAACACTGACTCGCATTCTTCCAAATTAACTCCATATCTTCTTCCTCTTGACCATTGTCACTAACATATAATTCCTTGTTGCGGTAAAGTAAATTCGGGGACAGATNGTTTCTATTGATTGTTGGTAAAATTGTGTTATTGTGTTCCCAGATTAGGGTTAAGATAATCAATGAGGTACCGGATATTCACTTGAAATCGTGGTATCACTTTCCAATAGAAACTATTCGACCCTATGCCTGGGTTACACGAATATCTCTATGGGATAAGACCAAGTGATGTTCTTGTTTTAGGCACAAATCAAGAACCTAATCGTATTCAAGTGTTTAGGGTTTGTGTTAATCGTCCTTCATGCAGAATGTTATGATCTCTATTTATAATAGAGAATACTCAAACCCTAGCCCATGGAATTATGTATATTTAACGGCCCATTAAATATATCATAATACTTTCCATAATAGTAGGAATCAGTGGTTATCAGTGGAAACAATATTACCACTAGCAGTGGTAATATTAACACTAGCAGTGGTAATATTAACACTAGCAGTGGTAATATCAACACTAGCAGTGGAATCAGCAGCAGAGTCATATCTGCTAGCAGCAGAGTCAGCAGTAGAGCAGTAGAGTCTAGCAGCAGAGTCTACTAGTATAACCACAATTGAGTCAGGGTGTTCATGGACCAAATGGGTGTACACTCCGTACCTCCAAACCCATTACCAGGTGTGAACTCATCCCTCAAGTGCACTAAATTTTCCAACAGATATATAAATGTAATGAGTCTGATGTTGAAGTTGAACTTCCACTTGTACAAAGAATCGTTATCAAAGGAAGATGGAAATATGATACATAAAGACTTGACTTTTTCAAAAGCATCAGAGACCCTATCGCAGATCCATAGGGTCGCAAATCTGAAGTGTCTACTAGAGGATCAGTAAAGTAAGTTAATGAAATAGTGTCGACTTGATGGACAGTCCTGTTAAATTGTCTGGACACGAGTTTGCAAAGGCACAGGGTTTTCAAATCGATTAGTTTGTTTAATATCTGGAGAACGATATCTTCTGGTAAAACATTGAATGAAGTAGAAGCAGATTCTGCATGAGATTTTTTGATTCTGTTCATTTTCAGAAGATGATCCTGCATGTGTTTATTGTCAGCTGATTGAACCACAATCAATGTTAGGAATAAATAGAGCGTTTGGCATTGTGTTTTGAATAATGCCATACAACATAATAATAAACTATAACTAACAGTAACAAAACATGTTCTTTCTCTTTGGTATTATTATGTTTAGGATAGCTTTAATTAAAATATTTATGCTTATATGCAGAAGCATATAATCAGATAATTAAAACAAGCAAATTTATTCCAAGGGTATAGATGCAATTTTGTATCTAACATCAATCATTAATTTGAAAAACTGGATATAAACATATTT
The DNA here is from genome assembly GCA_014162995.1 of Artemisia annua. Taxonomy (NCBI): domain Eukaryota; kingdom Viridiplantae; phylum Streptophyta; class Magnoliopsida; order Asterales; family Asteraceae; genus Artemisia; species Artemisia annua. The sequence continues at coordinate 22,484 of LBNU01000768.1, read as the reverse complement.
CTTCATCCAAACTGCTTATGAGGGAGTTTGAGATTTCTTAATTTTAAATGCTTATTACGCTAAATTAAGCAGACAAGCAGAAGTTATCCAAACTGCATGTGTGTGTCTGAAACTCCCTGAATAATCATTTAGCTTGGTGTGTAGGTAAGCTTATTGCATTCTCAAAACAGAATAAGCTGTTTTAAATAGCCAAACATCTTATGGCCTGATAGCTTATTTGTGCTGAATAACCTTTACTTAATTGAGAAGCCAACATTGAGGTGCTTCTCTTAAAGATCTTATTTAACTGATAAACTAATAACTCACAAGCTGTTTAATATAAGCTTACCCGAACATGGAACACCCCCTAGAAAAGCAATCCCATACAGCCATCAGGGGGAACCCAACCCGTGAACCACATTAATTTTTGCCTCGTAATGTAAATGTCTAGAATTAAGGTATTTCGACACATAACGCCCTATAAAATCTAAATTTAGTTCTAAACAAAAAGCAGACCGAAACGAGTGGTCGTAAAAAGATGAAATTAGGGGGGGGGGGGGTGTTAATCCGGTTCGGGTCAACCCGAATAACAACTATAATAGGGGGAAATAAAGAAGGCAAACTTTTTTTAAGAAAAAAATGAAATATACAAAAGAAATAAAAAAGTAAAAGAAATCCGTTACTCATATCAACCCAAAACAGGACCCTAATAAGGGTTCGGGCCTTTTTTATGCCCCTTACAAAGAGTTTTCCCTCTTTCAGTATAGCTGCACTTCTAAATGAACTTAATCCTATCTGAAAAACATAACGTTTTCCAGTTTAATAAACATCGGTGTGGCTTATAAATTCAGGTTTCCAGTTTTGGTTTGCTTGAACACGCAGACATGCTTCTAAACATAAAACATGCATAACTTCTTACATAGATGGAACAACCATTCACTTAAAGCAGGAACTACTACTTCATACCTAATACTGTAACTAATTTAATTCTAAATTCTAGGATTACTCCTAAACCTTCTTTCTACGTTTACTTGCACCCTCTGACATAGAAGAATGGCAGTCGAGCGACTTTCTATGTGCTCCAAGAACCTTGTTCACATGGCATTTTAAGATGCATAAAAGAGCACAATATGAATTCTTCGTTTCAAAAAGGTTACAAAGTAAATGCAGCTTTTATGAACATCGAACAGCAGGTGATTAGATATCTCTTACATAGAATAAAGAAATGAAGGGTCCACACAACTTTGAGTAACCTATCGAGATCAAATGTAAGCTTTCTAGGGTTGAGGTAGATAACCTCTGTTCGCGTTCGACACGTGAATTGTTGTGTCCTTTCCTACGACAAAATAGATAACCGGAGGCCATGCTTGATTTACTAGACAATGAAACAAGTTCTAACTCCACAACTGGAAGTTCAGTACAATAACCTTATCCGCTATTGACTATTTTCATTGAATATTAATGCAGAGCCTATACACATAAATTATTTAGGTACACCAGATCACTTGTCGTGAGCACAATGTTGTATCTAAGTTTTTACTTAATGCCTTACTGTTCCTATTAACAGCTAGGTGTTAAATGCCCCAATCCAGCTACAATCTCAATAACGATAGGGTGCATCATTAAGCATTTCAAAATATTAAGTGGGACTAATTGGGCTATTGGGAAATAGGTTTTACACTTTTACCCAATTAAATAGAAAAGTAAGTTAAAATGGCCAGCCTATGAGAATAAGTAAGACAGGTTTCTGTCTTTTGTAACCCAATTCCCGCCCAAACAATAAGTCAAACTGCATATCATGTAAAAGACAACCCAATCACCAAGAACCTAAGTAATATTAGATTAAAAAAAAAATAATAATAATAAATAAATAAATACATAAATAAATAAATAAATTATTAATAAAACCATGTATATTACCCAAAAACATGTTCAAATAATACCTTACATGAAGATGATTTATACTATACTACACCAGCCTCTTTATTTGATCCCTGTGCTTCTTTAAAATCTGCATCATAGCTTCACTATATGCAGCCTCTTCTTTATCTTCAACATCATCATTATCATCACTCTTCATAAAACTGTCAATGTCCTCTGGCAGATCATCCCTCAATATTAACATGAGAGTTACCCCCTTCATGACATACCCTGAAACTGGCAGCTCCAACAAAGGGACATAACACCGACTCATCCTACGAGGAAAATCTACACGGTTTGCCTCCTGTTCCACAGTTTCAGACGGTGCACATAGCCAGTTCCTCACATCAGCAATTTTTCTCCCACTAAAAGAAACTTTTCCCCTATTATCCGAATCAGCAATGGAAACCTTTTCCAGCAATGGGAAACCGATAATATCAATCAGCAGCAACCGAATCCTTTTCATCACATCCAACAAACACTGACATGCAATATCTATATTCTTACAATTTACCTCAATATTTTCCTCATCGTGATCATTTTCATTAATGTATAATTCCTTCTTACGGTAAATATAATTCGGTGACAGAAATAAAAACGAGTCGAATTTGTTTCCAAACTTAATCTTCCACTTAAACAAAGAAAGACTATCAACAGATGACAGGAGTTGGATATGCACAGATTCCACTCTTCGAAACTTCGTCAAAGACCAAAAAGCTGACCAAAAAGGCCCTAATGAAGCAATACTATCCGAGGCTTTCGATTCCTGATTCGGATGGACTTCACCAGGATGAGTGAAGGCGGTGAAGGAAATAGTGCTAACTTGAGTGACTATCCGGTTGAAACGTTTGGAAACAAGTTTGCAGCGGCATAAGAGTTTCAAATCGATTAATGTGTCTAGAATTTTGAGAACCATTTCATCTGGTAAACGGTTGAATGAACAAAGATCAACTGATGCACGAGACTTCTTGATTTTCTTCATTCTTTCTTTAGATGAGCGTGTGTTTATGCAGTATCACCTGAACCATAATTTATGTTAGAAACACACAGGGATTTTGACAGTGTGTTTATTGTCGTGTAAAACAATAAAAACTTTAATTAACTCGAAAGAAACAAGTTGAAGGAAAAATTCAGATTAGACATGCTTCTCTTTGCTATCTATTGTATTTGGAAAATTCAAATTATTGTCAAATCATTTAAAAAAACATATAATGGTTTACTTCCTTTTTTTCAATACAAGAGAACCACACCCGAGTCAACTATTTGACCTAATACGTAAACCTCGGACTCCACAAGACCACCCCAAAAAGACCCGGTAATCTCTATCCCTCCACCATTTTGGATTATGTGGCTAGGATTGGTGGTCCCCAGGATTTGCAGCTTACGAGCTTCGAACTTGGGACAAGTTAATGGAATGCAGCTCCTAAGCCCTTACCGTTAGGCTAATTCCTTGGGATTAATTTTTTGGTTTTCCATTATCGGATTTTTGGATTGCACATTTAAACAGATTTCAAACAAGCTATTTCACCCTACAAGTAGGTTGGTGATTTCGTCGGGGGTTGGGGGGGGGGGTTGCTTCCTTTTATGCTTTTCAGCTAATTTTTAAGCATAGGCAGTTTTGTATCCAAACTATCTGCTTTTTTGAGGTAAAATAAGCCGTTCTCAAAAACAAATGAAAAACAAATCCTTGTTTAAGGTGGCGTATCATTTTTTCATTAAAAATGGGTTTTTATTAAAAACTTCACATTTTGGCTGATATTTTCGAAAGTGTTACTATATGGTAATTAATATTTTGAAACTTGATAGATAAGCAGGTGTATTAAATGTGATACACTTATGTGCTTTGTCTCTGAATTTGTTTGGTGGTTTCAAATGTGAGTGTCTATTTGCCCGACCCTGTATGTTGCGTTCTCTAGACGGATATCCTGTAGAACAACAAAGGTATTGGTTAAACCAGTCAAAGAGTTCGGTCAAGCAGGAATATACACCTCAATTGTCGTGTATCAAGAAGTTTTACGCAACGAGTAACGGTGTTGTTAGTTTTTATCTCATAACTAATGTGGTTTCATTAAAAGTTTTTATATGTTATTTGATATATGTTAAGAATTTGTTCTACAGTTGAATTATCGCATATTATAACCGTTTGTAATTACAATTTGATCGTTTCACCTTATATTTTAAACGCTACACAAAACACTTACCACACCATCGCAAATTGTTAATTATCTGCCGCTAGGAATTTCCGTTGCTATGCACGGGTACTCGCCTAGTATACATAAACGAGTTTATCATTTATATTGCTAAATACATCATATACCACATATGGATCTAAATCCAGATGACTTGCTTGTTGTACAATCTTTTTTGTATGGAATTTTTGGTGTTTTTAAGGGCTCCGCCTTAGAGCACGCCCTCGTAACACACCAGTGTTACTAGATGTCACACCCCCAAAATCGGGTCCAGCGGAAGCTTACATGTCTCTGGGGTGTAACTCAAATGGTATCACAACACAAGTACAAATAACGGTTTTCATCTTAGTTATTTAGAATAAAATTGTTTAACAAAAACGTTGAATTTACATTGTTAAAAGTAATGCGGAAGTAGGCCCTCAAAATAGTTAAAACGGTCCCCAAATGAACATCAGAGTCTTCTATGACCAT
>LBNU01000766.1:29082-53173 GCA_014162995.1 Artemisia annua | reverse complement strand
AAGCGGGAACGTTTAGTTGTGATTTACCACCTGGGTGCACTTTCAAAAGTGTTCATTCAAACAGTGGTGCGAACATGAGTTTCCAATTCTTTGCGGGTTGGTGGACAATGGTGCAGGTGAAGACTCTGGGAAGTTAAAGACGGTTAGTTGCGGGTCCTAAGCTGTTGTACTCCAGGGAAGCCCATAGTGGAAAGGTCACGAAATTAGCGTGAATTGTCTCTTGAATTCTCTTGTACGACGGATGTAGATCCAAAGCCTTTTGAATTTTCACAGTAGCCAATGGAAGTATAACCTATTGTCAGCTCCTTAGCTTAGCTTCCCAAAATCATCACGATCCATTATAGCGGATAGCAAAGAGCTCCAACCACATGAAAGTGGTTGAACATTGGTTTCCGTTGTAAACAATCTCATAAGGAGTTTGTTGTGGGGGGGGGGCCCCCCGTCTTGTTATCATACAGCGATTTTGAGTATAACATGCGGTTGAAACAGCTTCAGCCCATAAGTAATTTGGTAATTGAGCATTGATGAGCATCGTTCTTGCAGCTTCCACTAACGTTCTGTTGCGTCTTTCGACAACACCATTCTGTTCTGGACTTCTAGCAATAGACGTTTGATGTTCAATACCTACTTTCTCAAAATACTCACGAATAGTTTGATTCTTAAATTCAGTTCCATTGTCCGTTCTGACTGTGTTTCGAAGTTGAACCTGAATTTTGGTGAGAAAGGTGATGATCATGGAAGGAGCTTGATCTTTGCTTCGAAGGAAGTAGACCCAAGTCCATTTTGAGTAGTCATCAACAGTTACTAATATGTACCTTTTGCCGTTAATTGTTTGAACACGCATGGGGCCACACAAATCCATATAAAGTAGATGAAGAACATGCGTAGAACTTGGTTCAGTTTTAGAGATGAAGTGGGCACGTTTGCTCTTTCCTTGTTTACAAGCGGGACATAAGTGATCTTTTGAATATCTGAAACGAGGAAGGCCTTCAACTAGTTTGTGACGAGCGAGATCTGTCATGGTTTTAAAGTTTAGATGAGACATACGCTTGTGCCATAACCATGATTTTGTAGAAGTTGCCTTTGAAAGAAGACATATAGGAAAGGAAGCACTCACTTATGACAACTGGATTGAATCAATGCAAGAGGAATACGACCAATTCAAACGCCTTGAAGTGTGGGAATTAGTTGAACGACCAGATGGAGTGTACGTCATTGGGCTGAAATGGATTTGGAAAAACAAATTGGATGCAGATGGCACAGTTATTCGTAACAAATCCCGATTGGTTGCTAAAGGATACTCTCAGGAAGAAGGAATTGATTTTGAGGAATCTTTTGCACCTGTAGCTAGACTAGAAGCTGTTCGCATTTTTCTTGCATATGCTGCTCACAAAAACATGGTCATCTATCAAATGGATGTGAAAACAGAATTTCTGAATGGTGAATTACGTGAAGTAGTCTATGTTAGCCAGCCGGAAGGATTCGTCGACCCAGAGCATCCCAATCATGTCTACAGACTTAAGAAGGCTCTCTATGGTCTCAAACAAGCCCCAAGGGCATGGTACGATAAACTTACTGCTTTCTTGCTTGCTAATGATTTTACCAAAGGCTTGATAGATCCAACTTTGTTTATCCAAAAACACGGGGAAGACGTTTTAATTGTGCAAATATACGTTGATGACATTATTTTTGCTTCGACACATAAAAAGTATTGAAACGCTTTTGCAAAATTAATGAAACAAAATTTTGAAATGTCTATGATGGGTGACCTTTCATTCTTTTTAGGATTACAAGTTCATCAATCACCCCGTGGGATTTTCCTTAGTCAATCTAAATATGCTCTAGGGATAATTAAGAAACATGGCATGACAAGTTGTGATACCTACAATACACCAATGGCCAACACAACTAAGCTAGACGCGGATTTACATGGGAAACCTGTTGACCCCACAAAATACCGAAGTATTATTGGGTCACTCATGTATCTAACCGCTAGCAGACCAGATATTGTCTTTGCTGTATTTTTGTGCTCTTGATATCAGTCTAGTCCTACTGAACGTCACCTCAATGAGGCTAAACGAATCCATCGATACATAAAGGGAACCATTAATATGGGACTCTGGTATCCGAAGGATTCCGGTTTTGAACTAATAGCCTTTTCAGATGATGTAAAAAAGATTTTTTTATTTTTCTTTTCTATCTTAAAATTAACTACTTCAAGATATGTTGTCCAAAAACATTTCTATCATTTTTTTCGTAAACATATCTTGAGGGGGAGAAAATTTGTCATATTCCAGTGAATTTTTATTTTCATTATTTTCTTCATCAATAAAATCATCTTTTCCGACTAACTCTCGAGCCAAAAACTATTGTTTAACCGTCTTCAATTTATGGCATTGGTTCGAGGGGGAGTTTCATCACTTTAACTCTAAGACTTAACGACTTGGACTCGATTCATCATAACTTAATAACTAGAGGGACTTATTATGTTTAAAATGTCTAAAGTTTGGTTTGTCAACAAGTCAAGGGGCCAAATTTGCCAACTCATGAAAGTTTCTCCTATATAAGCCTTAGCTTATACCACTTTTATTTTCACAAAACAAAAAACACGTCCCTTGCTGCCAAAATTTTTCTCCACGACCCACGATTATTTTTTTGTGATTTCTCTTTGATTGTAAGTTCTTTTTATTGTCCACATTGTTTTTCTAGTACAATTTATCATGAAAACTGTTTGAAGGGTTTAACTTTTTAGGGTTCATAGGCTCGAATTGGGTGTTTCTAATGATTGATGTTTAAGACTAATTAGTGTTGATAAGCCGTGTTGGTAGGTCACTAATTGTTAGTATACATCTTTTATTTGGCCTAGGATTCATTGGTTTTGTGAAATCTTGAGTAAATTGGGTTTTAGGGCTCGAATTGGTCACTGGTAAAGATTGTGTTGATGTTTGTGTGTTATGGATGCTATTTGTTGCTATATTTGGTCCCCCTAACATGCTCCCTTAGTTTCAGTACATTAGGATAACATCTACATTATTTTGGCCAAATTTTTCCAACAGTTTTCTCTATTGTGCTAAAGGTGCTTGGCTTATTTTAGTTTTAAGGTTGGATTAAGTTTCTAGAGGCCAATTGTCAACAAACTATAACATGCCCATTGCCCATATCATACTGAAAATTTTGGCCATATTTGATGGTTATCGAGTATGTTCATGATCCTATCGAGTATGAGATGAAGATTATCGAGTATGGTTAAGAACTTATCGAGTATGACCTGCAGACTTTCATACTTATCGAGTATCTGTTTCCCTTATCGAGTAAGGATTCACGTTTTCCTTACTCGAAGAATAAAAACAATTTTTGTCTTGAGAAAGAATTCTATTCTCTTACTCGATAAAATTGTTTCTATTCTTCGAGTAAGCAAAACCTGAAACCTTATCGAGTTAAGTGAACCATCGAGTATGCTTCCTAAGTTTGTATGCTTATCGAGTATGTTACTTTATTTTTTATCGAGTATGCTTCTGATTATTCACCTTATCGAGTATGATTATGTTCCATGGTTATCGAGTATGACTGCCTCTTTGTGTTATCGAGTATGCTCCCATGTTTATCGAGTATGACTGCCTCTTTGTGTTATCGAGTATGCTCCCATGTTTATCGAGTATGACTGTTTTTTTTGTTTTTTTTGCCTTATCAAGTATGGTACAATTGTATCGAGTTTGGTTCATGTAACTTTAGTATACATACATTTTTGGTGACTGATCTCCGAGTAAGGAGTGGACATTAAGAACCATCGAGTATGGGTTCTTCTTTTATAACTTTTATGAAAAGAAACTCTGCCCAAATTTTTCAAATTCTATCAAGTATGGATTTTATAAAAGTTATCGAGTTTGTGTGGATCTGTCGAGTATGACACTAAGTGATTGATTGAGTTTGACTTATGATGGCATTGTCTAAATATGATTAAGGTGTTGGATGTTTTCTACTTTTGTGTGTGATCCTTGTTTGTTGTGTACGCTTATACTTATCTTTATTCTTTGGCCACAACTAATCTTTTAAAAGATGACAACTTGGTAACTGGAATTAACACTAACGATAAACATCACTATATTGTGTTCGTTGGTTGTTTTGATGCATTTCAGGTATCATAATGTCTCAAGGAACCACTCCTAGGCACGAGCTAATTCAAGGAGATGAAAGGAACATCGGAAAGTCAAATCTGAAAGTTGATTTAGGGAAACTTCCATGTCATCCTACGTGCCAAATCATTGTGGAAATTCTGCAACATCACTACATACGACAACTGCTCACCTGTTCATGCTCCGTTCCTGAGGTTTATTTGACACAGTTTTGGAAATCTATTGATGTAAGCAAGGATGGGAAAACAATGGGGATTCGACTTGATCACAAAGACATTCAGTTTAATGTCGGAACTCTACGCTCAGTTCTTGGTTTACCAGCTGAAGGGTCCAGAAACTTCAAGAAGTTTACTCCACGTCCCTCGCTATCAGAGATTATCAGATTACTACGAGAACTTGGGTATGATGAATCCAAAACCAAACTCACCATCCTGTCATCTATCGACAGAAAGTTTATTCCACAACCATGGCTCACTCTTTACTCCATCCTCACCAACTGTGTAACCGGCAAAGGAACCGGACACGAACACCCAACATTGGAACTGATGCAATTTTATTGGGGAGTTGTCAAAATGGCTCCTATCGACTTTGCTCAGATTATTTGGGAAGACATGACTAATCAAGCCCGACAGTTCAAAAACTCATCAACAAGGAATATTCCTTTTTTCCGGTTCACCAAGTCTCTCATTGGATACTTCATGCATAAGTATTTATAGATTGACCCTAGAAGGGAAGATAAGGAACACACACCGGCTATGGATCTCATGCACACCTCAGCCAGAATCCACAAAACCAGTACCACGAAACAAGGCATGAGAATTCCTGACATTCTTTTATCAGATGTTGTTCGTAACACCAATGCTTATGAAGTCTATGACAATGCTCAAAAGAATGACTTAGTCGGGTTAAGTTCCACAAAATCCAAAGCAGTTGCTAAGGGTACTAAAAAGACTTTCAAGGCTCCCAAGGTTAGATCAAAGAAAGTTACTCGTCAACCGACAAGGAAACTCACCATTCGTGATGAACCGATTGAGAAGGATACTGAAGAAACAACTATGAAACGGGCAAAAGATACTCGAGGCAAGGGCAAACAACCTCAAGAGGAAGAAGCTGGAACTCCACCTTTGTTCGAATCTGAAGAAGACGAACAAATGCAATTTGTCCTACAAGAAAGTAAACACACAGAAGAGGAAAGGATAGCCAAGCTACGAAAGAAAGGTGAAGGGTCTGGCTCCAGAATAGTCGAAAAAGAAGCTCAGTCATCTGAGGAGGCAGAAGAAGATAAGTCTGAGGAAACTGTTTCTCAAACACTCTCAGATACTGATACTGAACTTGAAAAAGGTGAATTCAGATGATTCAGGCAACTCCGATAAGAGTGAAGCATCCTCAAGTTCAGAAAAACAGCTTACTGACGAAGAAGAACAGACCAGTGACAAAGACAGAGAAGTTAGTGAAGCTGTTGCTGAAGAATCTGAAGGAGAAACTGAAAGTAGTGATGAAAGAATAAGAGTAACAAGTGATGAGGAAAAGAAAGATGATGAAGAATCTGACAATGAAGCAAGTGATAATGAAACTGAAGGAGAAACTGAAAGTAGTGATGAAAGAATAAGAGTAACAAGTGATGAGGAAAAGAAAGATGATGAAGAATCTGACAATGAAGCAAGTGATAATGAAACTGGGAATGATGTTGATGATCAGCCAAAAGAACAAGAAACGGATGACACAACCATTGACATCACCGGAAGTCATGAGATTGTTCCATTTACTGCTCCACTTCAACAACCTCAAGTAACCTCATCTCAGGATCAACCTTCAATGACTCAACCACTTCCACCTCAGACAACCCAAGATCCACAAGAAACTGCCCATCCCAGTCTGCTAAGATCATTACAACAACAAATGAAGAATTTACAAGGGCAGATTTCAGTACAACAAAAGGACCTTGAACAATTCAAAGTCTACAGCATTGATGCAGCTGTGGCAGACAGAGTAAAGAATAGATTACCAGGAGAAGTTCAAAAATATGTTCGTGAACAACTTCCAGCAACCGTGGAACAATACATCAAAGATAATCTGGAAAGGGTCGTAACACAAAAGTTTCAAACAACTCCAATAACTGTTCAGACTCTACCTTCTACACCTTCTGCTAGTGATCTTAAGGGAAAGCTGTTGGAAGCAATCATAGATGATCCAGATGAGGAAGACCTTCGAAAGGCTCTGCTAAAGTCAATCAAAAGCGCTGAAAAGAAAGGTGAGGCTTGCAAGAAGACTAAGTCTACCTAGAGACGCCATGACGATCCAGATGATCAACAACAACAACAAGGCAAACGCAAAAGGATCCATGGCTCCACTACTAGACCTCAAAGAGCAGGAACAAGTACTCAAGCTACTGATGAAGTCCCGACACATTCAGCAGCTGATGTTCAAATGGAAGAAGCTGAGGAATTGGATGCTCCAGATCCAGGATTTGAAATCCCACAGGAGATACCTGCCGATATCTCCGAACCACCTACAGAAGCTCCAGTCATACCACCTCCAGATTGGATTGACACCTCTGCTCCAACGTACAATTGGTTCGATGAAATGGTCGATGCTCACCCTGATGTTCCTGAATCAGAAGTACCGATAGAAGGTTCTATTATAGGTTTCACCAAAAGAATCAAGAAGATCATGAAAACCCAGAAACTTCTACTTTCTGATTTAGTGGAGATTCGAAAGGCAGGGTTCACAGAATACAAGACATGCACCACATCTGAACTCGAATTTGAATACAACATTGAAGAATGTGCACGTGCTCTGTCAAAAAACATCACTTGGGAAAAGAGGCCTTCATGGGATAGAATCTATCCTGGAAATGATCCTGACTTCACATTTCAAGACTTCTCCCAACCTTTACCCCTCATTGGTCCTCCCAACAATCCTAAGATCCCGAAAGAGTATTTCTTCAACAACGATCTCTTGTATCTCATTCATGGCAACACCGATCCAGCACACAGTTATGCTACATCTCTCTCCAAGTTCAAGGCTGCATCGTACCTTCTTGATAATCTTGAAGACCAAATGAAGGGTTTGCACTCATCATCGGTTTCCAAGTACAATGTTGAAGCGTCTATGGGAATTCTTCACTGGCCAGAAATGCGCAGATGGTTTTACAAATGGAAGTTAACGTTCAAATCAAAAGGCAAGCCGTACACAAACCATCGAATTCTTGGCATCACAGATATTCCTGAAACTGAAAAGAGATATGGTTACAACTTTCTCGACAAAATTGTGGTCAGACGAAGTGATGACAAAGAGTATTCATTCAGTGAAGCTGACTATCATCGACTGAATCCTAATGACATCGAAGATTTGTATGTTCTTAAGGTTCAAGGCAAAGTTCAAAATCTACAAGGCAGCCTTCAGTATGACCTCATCAACTCACTTCTAATCTTTGCTCGTCAACGCATCATCCGGGCAAGGGTTGAAGATGCACAATTAGGAGTTGAAAGTTATCAAACCTCTCTCAACTTCACCGCTCCACAAAAAAACATTCACTTAGGTATGAAGCCCTGCACGTTCATCAGAAAACCATTTGGAGTTGTATTCACCAAAGGAGAAGCTAAGAGATTCATGAGATATGATGAGACTCACAAGTTCGGGGATCAGACTCTCAAGTTGGTCAGAATTCAGCTGGAACAAAGACTGAAGAGTTATGATCAAGGAAACAAAAAGGGTTGGATAAGGAATGATGTACGAGAAGCTCTAAAGTTCATGGATAGGATCGACCAACGTTTGAAGTTCAGAAATCACATTCGCACATTGGAAAGCTTGGTTGGAGGAAGATCACCTATTCTAAACATCCTCACTTACCGTCGTCCTGATGAACCGTTACTCTGATTGATCATCTTTTGGTACATCATTATCTAATATTTTTTCATTATCACATTTTTATATTACTATGGCTTGTGCACACATAACAGTGTACAACCCGTACTTGTAAAGAAAGGACCCTGAGGTACGCATCAGTGCCTCAATCCTAATATAAGGAGCGAAAGCTTCTTACTTTTGAGTAGAATTAATCCACATTTTCAAAAAATTTTGCAATTCCGCTCAAAAGAACAAGTATTCCCTCTCGTATTTAAAATCTCAAAAAGTTTGTTCACTATTTGAGGGGGAGTACTTGAAAGACCTTTGTTCTAAAGTAAAATTTCTCGTTGGATTCTCCCCATAAAACTCAAAAGGCATATTTTAATCAAACGTTTCTCAAAAACAACATCTGATATGCTATTTTGGAGGGGGAGAAAAAAAAGGAAAAGTGATTAAAATATGATGAAAAAGTTGTATCTCGTGAGAGGTCGACTCAGATCTAACCCTCGAATTGATGAAACATCAAAAGTTAGTAAATCGAAAGGACTTGTCCTGGCCGGGTAATAATTTCAAGCTAGTCTAACTAGTGATGTAAGCGTGTCTCGAAGAGGACTTGTCCAAGTAGAGTGTACCGATTCGAGAAATTCTTAGTAAATAAGTACTTTGACGGGTCTAACTTCCTTACTTAGGAATGTTAACAACTTCAAGTTAGTTATTAGGGCTAGTTATCACCTAAAAGCTGATAATGGATCCCTTTAACTAAGCAACGTAAACGTGTCCCTCGGGTACAAGTTTATTAAGAATGGATCAATTCAAAAGTGCTTACTCCTCCCGCATGTGCAAATTTATGAATTATTACACGAGCACATGTGAAGGGGGAGTCTTTCTCTAATGAAATCAAAACCCTCAAAGTGTTAACAAAAGTTTTTATTCACAAACACTTTGAGGAGAATTTCAATCATTTGGTTCTAATGGCAACAATAGGATAGTCGAGGAGATATAAGGTTGACTAAGGTTAGGGAAAACCGTCCTATGATCCGCCAGAGCCGGAGGGATCTACCCAGGGACAACACCAATAGATAGAATTAGAAGTCCTTAGGTATGATATGAAAAAAGGAGTAATGAATGAAAGGGAAAGAAGGGGTTGAAGAATTAAAAAGAAAAGTAAAGAAAAGGGTGAAAAGAAATAGCCCTCCATTTGATCAACCTTAGGGCAGACACCGGGTTCAAGTCATCTACTACTGGTTGTTGCTAAGACAACACCGGTATTGAAGAACAAAGTCGTCATGGACCCAGTGACGCACTGCACTAAAACCTTCTAGCAACTGTAGTATCTCTCAAAAGGTGCTTGTTTCATTCTCACGGGGAACCGGTGTAATCTATCAACCTTCTCTTAGAGATAGTTGATATTGAAAAGGAGGCCCTCTGCTCCATGCCTCTGCATAGGAAACCAAATGTGCACTTATCGAGTCTAGAGCCCTGAGATTCATCATAAGATCTCATAGGAACACTGAATATTTACACAACTGGTTGTCCCACATTAAGGACGCCAGTTGTAAACTTTAGAGTCCTACGCAGATCTTAGCAATCTGCCGAGAACGTTTATGAGAGGAATTACTTATGTATTTCTCAATGATTGAACGGAAATCCTGCCAGGGTCAACATCAAACAGCCCTGACAGCAGGTCACTTCGGTAACTCCTTCTGGGTTACGCTTAGTGTTCGCGGTGGTCTCAACGTGGTCTACAGTCGTGGGGTGATCTCCAGCGACTCACCTAATCGTGGGTGTACTTTTGTATGTCCGTGTAAGCTCCTTCAGGAGTATCCAATTAGGAACGGCCTTGGTAAGGGTTAGAGAGAGTTTTCACACTATGCTGATAACAATCTCTAATTCCGAACCTGTAAGTACCGGTTGTTTATTACTAACAAAATTTCATGCAGATACAACCACCATCGTGACACGGGTTCTACATGCTCATACATACATCTCAAAGACCACAAAAGGTTCTCACTAAAGATCGATGCAGAAAAGTCTAAGAATGATTCTATGCCAAAATGAATCCATACAGTTGAATGACAAAGATCTGAAGTTATGTGATGAAAGCAACGTCAAAGATGTATGAGCATGTTGGAAAGGCGGTAATCCATCAGAGGCAAAGGAGTGACTAAAGGCAGATACTTACATCATTGGATTACATCAACAACGATGAACAAAGCTTGATGAACAAAGAATCACTGTCCATCTAATCATTTTTTGAAGACGTCAAGAGCTATGAATGTCAAAGATGAAAGACAAAGATGATGACGTCACGCAACCTTTGATGACCGACCCTTAAGGGGAGATTGTTAGGAACACGTTTTATTAATATCAAGTCTCGGTCATTAAGTTTTGTAATAGGTTGCTTTAGTATATTGTTTAGTTAAGTTTTATTCATGTTTACATATGTTTAGTTCATGTTTACATGTTTTACTAAAGTCTAAGGGGCAATGTTGACAATAGTGGAAATTCATGTAAGCCCCTAGACCCTATAAATAGTAATGTAAACCCTCGAAGGATGGTGTTGGTTCTCTTAGGAATATCAAAGTTCATTTCATTTCATCTTTCAAGAGTTCCTTCCACTTTCTCTCTCTACTCTCTTTCTCTCTCTAAAGATTATATGTTTTATGTTACAAAATGGTGACCTAACAGTGGTATCAGAGCCTCGTTATTATATTGGTTGATTTTTGTGGTCAAATCTTGTCAAAAATGTGATATTTTAAATCTGTTATCACGTTTTTTTTACTGTGTCACATATTTTTGATTATAACAGTTTTTAAATGGTCCACATAGTCACATTCATATCTGTTTTCCTTTTTTGTCTCGTTATCAGTGGAGGTTAGTGGTCAAAAAACAGTCAAAAAGGTGAAATATTTGTCTCGTTTTTCTGGGTATTTCTGGGTTTTCTGGTTAACTTTTGAAGATCATCGAGTATGAAGCATGTTTATCGAGTATAACTGCTGTTATCGAGTAACTCAATTTGACGAGTTAGCCAGAATAGCGAATAAGCTATTACACCTTATCGTTATCGAGTAAGGTTCTTGTTGCTTATCTCTAAGGACAAACTATACTCGATTAATTTCTGCTTATCGAGTAAGCAAACCTAAGGTCTCATCGAGTAAGGATCTTGACCTTATCGAGTAAGGATTCACTTAGTTTGACCTCAGATCTGCTGCTATCTTCCTTGGTCCAAAAACTGATAAAACAATAAAAGAAAAAGGAAGTAGAAACGAAATGACCAGTAACAACAATAAACACTAACAACTACAACATACAACAACCCAAGTCTGTCCTAAATCCCTTCAACCAACATCATATCCAATAACTATTCCTAACCCTTCAACAAACTTCGGCCGTCTACACTCATATCCAAACAATGACAATCAAGGACAACAAGATCTCAAAAAGGTTCGACATCAATATAAACTGTCAATGATTTTTTTTCTTCGAACCACACATCATCACAGATCTTGAAATGAAACGAAAAAAAAAACAATAAAGGATCTCAGATTGGTTTTTACTCGAATCTCTTATGAGATTTACATAACCATTAAGAAAATCATACTCGAGTAAACCTCGCCATCATAGATCAAATATCAAAACTTGGCTTCATTTAATATACGAATTATAAGAGAAGAAAAATGACTATAAAAGTCATCTACTTTCTTGGATTCGTTCAATACACAACAACACAACACGATTACAATCTTGTAAAAGCTTACCCGAGACCCATCCAAGGATCTTCAAGCCTAAACCTTTTTGATGCTTGTGACTTCATTCGTTAAAACAAAGGTATAGGTGGGTTTGAAGTTGGTTGATGTGATTCTGATAGATGATGGATTTAAGGTTTGGGTGAGATCAATTTTTTTTTGGAGATATGTTTGGTTTGGTGAGAGGATTTGGTGACTGTGAATCTGAGAAAAGAGTGGGGGCGGAGCGTTTGTTATGTGTGTGAGTGATTAGGGTTGTAGTGAATGAGTATAATTAGGGTAACATGGTTATATGTTTGGTTATTGGATCGGGTATAATTCATTGGGCTCGGGTTTAATGATGTTGTTTGGGCTAGACTGTATTAGCATTCTTCAATTTTGGGCTGAAAGGAGATTTAACGTGATTTGGATAGGCTGCAACATTTATCAATCAGTAATAGCACGATTGGGCTTGGAATGTGTTTATAATCCAAAACGATTATATCAAATAACATGGGCAAAAATGTGACTAATCAAATGTATTTTTTAATACACTGAGTTAATTTTGATATAATATTTGGTGCAAAAGATTGGTATTTTGGTTGTTACAAAATTTCACGGGGATACATTTTTGACAAGATCGGGAACCATTATCAGATTCACTTAAAACCGTCAAAAGGCTAGTGTTTGGGCATTTAACCATAATAGGTGACTACGGCGTTAATTCTTTATTACTTATTTGAGGTTGAAGTGAAATTTCACGGGTGCGTGTACTTAGTATTTTGAAGATATCGGGGTTGGTTGGATGCATGATTCTTCGANACCATAGTCTAGGAAATGTACGATGGTTGAAAAATGTGACTTAACCTACCCGGTCTCGTCAAATGGATACCCGTAAACCCTGTTTACGTGAAATGTTGAATTGAAATTCAATGAATAGAAAATGTCGGGAATAATTAATTGACCTGAAATTTTGAGAATTATGACAATAAAAGTCATCTTCTTTCTTGGATTCGTTCAATACACAACAACACAACACGATTACAATCTTGTAAAAGCTTACCCGAGACCCATCCAAGGATCTTCAAGCCTAAACCTTTTTGATGCTTGTAACTTCATTCGTTAAAACACAGGTATAGGTGGGTTTGAAGTTGGTTGATGTGATTCTGATAGATGATGGATTTAAGGTTTAGGTGAGATCAATTTTTTTTGGAGATATGTTTGGTTTGGTGAGAGGATTTGGTGACTGTGAATCTGAGAAAAGAGTGGGGGCGGAGCGTTTGTTATGTGTGTGAGTGATTAGGGTTGTAGTGAATGAGTATAATTAGGGTAACATGGTTATATGTTTGGTTATTGGATCGGGTATAATTCATTGGGCTCGGGTTTAATGATGTTGTTTGGGCTAGACTGTATTAGCATTCTTCAATTTTGGGCTGAAAGGAGATTTAACGTGATTTGGATAGGCTGCAACATTTATCAATTAGTAATAGCATGATTGGGCTTGGAATGTGTTTATAATCCAAAACGATTATATCAATTAACATGGGCAAAAATGTGACTAATCAAATGTATTTTTTAATACATTGAGTTAATTTTGATATAATATTTGGTGCAAAAGATTGGTATTTTGGTTGTTACAAAATTTCACGGGGATACATTTTTGACAAGATCGGGAACCATTATCAGATTCACTTAAAACCGTCAAAAGGCTAGTGTTTGGGCATTTAACCATAATAGGTGACTACGGCGTTAATTCTTTATTACTTATTTGAGGTTGAAGTGAAATTTCACGGGTGCGTGTACTTAGTATTTTGAAGATATCGGGGTTGGTTGGATGCATGATTCTTCGAGATCCTTGTTCGAGCTTTTATCAGTACAAATGACAGAGACTTGAGTTGTCTAGTTATACCTGATGTAAGGAGTTACGTTGTTGTGCTCACAGAGTATAGCTATCACTTTAAAGGAGTTACGTTGTAGTGCTCAAGTGTCACCAAAAGATGTGGATAATTCAAGAGACGTTCATATACAATTAAGGATGGTTGGATGGGTATATGATTTCCTACCTTTATTGAAATTCTCAGTATTGGTTCTTAGTCATACATTAGTGCAAGTTTAAGTCACAAGTTCGGGTTATTTTACTTCAGCCTCAAGTTCGTAATATTGGGTTTTCTCCATCAGTAGTCACTACAAAAAGCCGATAGAATGATAATGGGGTCGGTAAAGAGTTAGTTGAGAGAAGAGTTTCAAAGAGTAGAGATGTTTATCAGCAGTTGATTCTCACGGGCTATTTATGATACTTCACGCATAATCGGTTGATTGGACATATGGGGTTACGCTGCCTCCGTTTTCCATCGTAAACATAGTGTGTATGCTTCCGATTCCGCGAAGACATCGTGGGGGAAGAGAGAGTGGGTGTTCCTTGTGCTTCTTTGACTTTTCTTGATTTTTTTGCGAAAACACTCATTTTCCACGAGGATCTGCAATTAGGGGGAAGAAATGTGCACATCAAGGAAGCATAATAGACTCACGTGATCGAGCTTACAATTTTATTACTACCGGAGAGACGTCCGCAGAGATGATCAGTGGTTTAGTTTTGTGATTTTGGTGTAATCATTTCAACTCTCGCGGGTTGTGAAGTGTGAAGTAGCCTGCATATGTGAGAAGATCTTGCTGATTTCTTGCATGTTACCCCCGAACGAAGCTTCCGTGTTGAGTATAACCGTGATTAAGTAACTATTCAGATTTGTTTGGTGTGGTTTACTGTGTCATCTTCAAATTCCGCTGCGTACTCAAAACTTCAAAAGTTAGAAGACATGTTAACTACATCAAAGTTTTGAATCTGCTGAAGACGGTTGTCAGTTTGGGGGGAAGCTGATTCAGAAACTTCGCCAAAAAGAAGCGTACGAAGAAGCCGCTAAAGACATGCAGCATGAATTGGGGGAAGTTAATCCATTTCATGCATATTACATCATTTTCCTACAATGTAAAGAAAAAGTTCTCAAGCCGAGGTACAAGATGAAGACAAAGAGCGTCAACTGTAATCATCCTCAGCACTTGAAGAGCCGATGAAGACCTTTCTTTATTTGTATTTGTACTTGTAGGAAATGTTGTAAGTAATCCCTTATGTCGCCCCATTGGGGGAAGATTGTTAGGAATCATCCTAACACGTAAATGGAACGACATTTACGGGATTACATTTACTATCTTGTAAGGCACAAACACATGGACTAGAAGCGTCATTATTGTAAAGTTGTGTGTTTGTTAGCCTATAAATACCCCCTCCATACTTCCATGGAGGGGTGAGACTTGTGTGTGTATTTCACTTTCCTTATTATCAATAAAATCACTAGTTTTCCCTTCTCTCTCTAGTTTCTCTCTCTAGATATGGCTACTCTTTGGTATCACAATCCCCGACCTCCCGAATCACTAAATCAACCATAAAACACGATCCTAACATTGTGTGTGAAGCCGTTGCCTAGCATCGTTGAGTTTACGATACTACTACATCTACTGTACTACAAAGGTGAGTTCATAGCCCACTTTTATACAATTTTGGGGTTGTTACAGATTGGTATCAGAGCCACAGTTATAGAGAACCAAGTGTTTTGAACACTGGACTATAACTATACTTTTAAAACGGACCATTTTTACAAAATACCACCTTATGCCCTCCGTGCCTACGCGCTTCCAAACATCTGGTAGAGATGTTACTTTTCATATGACTTTTTGTAATGTTATCATGTTTATGATTATGCTAATGACTTTTATTTACTAATCGGGATTATTACAGTACCATGTCTTCGGATCCCCACCCTATTGACTTATCATCAGACTCAGAGGCTGAGAACATTGCACCTTTCTCTTCAGTCTTTGTTTCAGCTCCTGAGCCCATGTCACCTGCAACTGATAAATACATGCAAAGCCAGCAGTTTTTGCCTGCATCTTACTCGGAGGCTTCTCCTCCAGCAGCATCTGGTCCTATTCGCAGAAATAGGCAAGTTAGGCAACATCAGCCTTATGAACCAGCCTCTGCTGGAAAGGCTTCTGAATGTTCCGAAGGAAAGGAAACTCTTAAGGGTACTATTCAGGAAGAACTAAGTACTCCACCACCAGCTGTGCTACCTGCTATCTTCTACTAGCAGACCACCACAGTACCACTGACATCTACTGATCCACCACCAGCATCTCCACCAAAAATGTCCCACAGTGCTCCTATGCCACCTCGCCGAAGGACCTATCATGTGCGTCCATCAACATCAGCTCCTTGTATCCGAAATGAAACAGGCAGGAACCAAAGGACCCGTAAGCGAGTGGATGCTCGTAAATGGTCTTTCTTGTTACCAATCCTGCACTACTGGCGATCTCAAGAGGGTGCCCCGAATGCTAGAGAACTTGGGGAAAGTTCTTACCATGCTGCATCCCGAATTATCCCGGTTACTGGAGAACCTGTTCACCACACCGTTCCATTGTTGGCAGCTAGGCTTGTCCGACATAAGGATAGACTTGATGCCATTGCCAGCATAATTAACAACTTCCCTAATGAGCATGTGGAAATCCTGGCAGGTGAAGTTGACAAACTGGTAATCGGTCAACTAGCAACGGAAACTGTGATCGAGCAGCTGAGTACACAGTTTGGGGAGGCAATGGAATTCATAGGGCTATTATGTTCAGCCAGCACTACATTGGACACGATAATGGGAGCCATGGATCATGAACTTGAAGGGATCAGCGCTTAGAACATAGCACTTAGACATGCCCTCCAGGAATCCCAGGCTAGAGAAACAACTAGGGATCAAACCATTGAGACCATGTCTGCCATGATCCAAGAACTCCAACGCCGTATGGATGATGCACAAGGAAAGCCATAGATCAGGAGACTTGTCACACTAGCATATCCAACATCATATTAATAAAGAAGCTTGTATTTGATGTTCTGTGAAACAAGTCATACAAGCGTTAATAAGTGATGTATTGCAAATGACAATGATTTACGAATTCCATGTTTGATCATATCTTCATATGCGTTATATATACTGCCTAGTAAAACATGAATTGCTATTATAACTATAACCTATTCTTGTTTCTCGAAGTATGCTAACTTGGTCCTTAGAAGTTTCTAAATATATGCTTTCTTCATTGTTAATAGAAGCATGGCCCGACCAAGGAGAGCAACCGCAACTGCACCGTCTACCCCTGTAGCTGCAGCAACAATGACACCTGAAGCAATCCAACAAGCTATCGCAAATGGTGTCAATGCGGTTCTAGCTGAACAAGTCGCAGCACAAGCCCACAATAGAGGCGCCGGCGTGCAAGCAGTACATGCAGCACGCCGATGTACCTACAAAGACTTCATGGCATGTCAACCGACATACTTCAAGGGAACCGAAGGAGTAACTGAGCTAGCTCACTGGTTTGAGCGAAGTGAAACTGTGTTCCAAAGAAGTGGCTGCATTGAGAACGATAAGGTTACCTTTGCAACAGGAACTCTAATGCAAGATGCCCTGTCTTGGTGGAATGCTACTGTGCAAACTTTAGGAACAGCAGTAGCATATCAGCTCGCTTGGGCTGAATTTAAGGCCAAGATATTGAGGAAGTACTGTCCTCGTTCAGAGTTAAGGAAGCTGGAAGATGAATTCCACGAGTTGGTAGTAAAGGGAGTTGACCTAAGGACCTACAACCGAAGGTTCCAGGTGCTCAAGGTATTATGTCCATCCATGGTACCAGACCTTGAAAAGACTCTGGAAAAGTACATCGAAGGACTTCCCCGGAGCATAGAAGGAAATGTCACTTCATCCAACCCTGCATCCTTGGAAGTCGCTATAGAACTGGCCTGTTGGATCGGGAAGTGAAGTGCAATGAGCTCAAGAGGAAGCTGGACGACAAAAGAACCACCCATCACAACAGCAACAATTATCAAGGCAACAGCAGCAACCACCGCAACAACAACAATCACAACAACAACAACAACTGCAACAACAACTAGTACCACAACAACCGCAACACTCACCGAAGGCAAGAAAACAACAAGGCATTTGTTGCCACGGAAAGCAAGGGTTACAACGGTTCCAAACCGCAATGTAACCGATGCAAGCTTCACCACGATGGTACCTGCACCATCAAATGCCACAAATGTCAAAAAGTTGGTCACATGGCTAAGAACTGTAGAAGCCCTGCTACGGGAAGCAACTTACAGCCCGTGACTCCTACATGCTATGGATGTGGAGAAGTAGGACACATCAGAAGCAACTGCTCGAAAGGAAACGGACAAAACAATGCTCGAGCTAGAGCATATGTACTTGGAGACGGCAATGCACCTGACGTTTTCACCGGTACGTTCTTACTAAATCATCATAATGCTAGAGTATTGTTCGATTCGGGCGCAGATAAAAGTTTTGTGTCAGATACTTTTGCACCTTTACTTGATATTACTCCCTCTAACCTAAACACCACTTACGAAATCGAAATAGCTAATGGGAATCTAATCGGCACCAACACCGTTATGAAAGATTGTACCCTGACTCTATTAGAAACACCATTTCCCATTGATCTAATGCCTGTAGAACTTGGAATTTTTGACGCCATCATCGGTATGGATTGGTTATCCAAACATCGTGCCAGAATTCACTGTGACGAAAAAGTTGTTCACATCCCACTCGAGGATGAAACTCTCATTGTCCAAGGGGACAAAGTTAAAACTCGCTATGGGACCATCTCGTACGCTAGAGTGGTAAAACACTTGAATAAAGGATGCCAAGTGTTCATGATTCATGTAACGGAAGATAAGTCGATAGAAAAACAACTTGAAAATGTTCTTATTGTTAAGGATTTTCCGGAAGTATTTCCTGAAGATTTTCCTGGTCTTCCATCAACCCGTCAAATAGAATTTCAGATTGAACTAGTGCCTGGAGCGGCACCAGTGGCTAGAGCACCGTATAGGTTAGCACCATCTGAAATGAAAGAACTATCAGAGCAATTGAAAGAATTGTCTGATAAAGGTTTTATTCGACCAAGCTCATCACCCTGGGGAGCCCTGGTATTATTCGTTAAGAAGAAGGATGGATCCTTCCGAATGTGCATCGATTACCAAGAGTTGAACAAACTTACGGTAAAGAATCGATACCCCTTACCCAGAATCGACGACCTATTTGATCAATTACAAGGATCGAGTGTGTACTCGAAAATTGATTTAAGGTCGGGATATCATCAACTAAGAGTTCGNGCAATGTAACCGATGAAAGCTTCACCACGATGGTACCTGCACCATCAAATGCCACAAATGTCAAAAAGTTGGTCACATGGCTAAGAACTGTAGAAGCCCTGCTACGGGAAGCAACTTACAACCCGTGACTCCTACATGCTATGGATGTGGAGAAGTAGGACACATCAGAAGCAACTGCTCGAAAGGAAACGGACAAAACAATGCTCGAGCTAGAGCGTATGTACTTGGAGACGGCAATGCACCTGACGTTGTCACCGGTACGTTCTTACTAGATCATCATAATGCTAGAGTATTGTTCGATTCGGGCGCAGATAAAAGTTTTGTGTCAGATACTTTTGCACCTTTACTTGATATTACTCCCTCTAACCTAAACACCACTTACGAAATCGAAATAGCTAATGGGAATCTAATCGGCACCAACACCGTTATGAAAGATTGTACCCTGACTCTATTAGAAACACCATTTCCCATTGATCTAATGCCTGTAGAACTTGGAAGTTTTGACGCCATCATCGGTATGGATTGGTTATCCAAACATCGTGCCAGAATTCACTGTGACGAAAAAGTTGTTCACATCCCACTCGAGGATGAAACTCTCATTGTCCAAGGGGACAAAGTTAAAACTCGCTATGGGACCATCTCGTACGCTAGAGTGGTAAAACACTTGAATAAAGGATGCCAAGTGTTCATGATTCATGTAACGGAAGATAAGTCGATAGAAAAACAACTTGAAAATGTTCCTATTGTTAAGGATTTTCCGGAAGTATTTCCTGAAGATTTTACTGGTCTTCCACCAACCCGTCAAATAGAATTTCAGATTGAACTAGTGCCTGGAGCGGCACCAGTGGCTAGAGCACCGTATAGGTTAGCACCATCTGAAATGAAAGAACTATCGGAGCAATTGAAAGAATTGTCCGATAAAGGTTTTATTCGACCAAGCTCATCACCCTGGGGAGCCCCGGTATTATTCATTAAGAAGAAGGATGGATCCTTCCGAATGTGCATCGATTACCGAGAGTTGAACAAACTTACGGTAAAGAATCGATACCCCTTACCCAGAATCGACGACCTATTTGATCAATTACAAGGATCGAGTGTGTACTCGAAAATTAATTTAAGGTCGGGATATCATCAACTAAGAGTTCGGGAGGAAGATATTTCCAGAACTGCATTCAGAACACGCTATGGACATTACGAATTTCAAGTGATGCCATTTGGTCTGACCAACGTACCCGCAGTTTTCATGGACTTGATGAACCGAGTGTGCAAGCCATACTTAGATAAATTTGTGATAGTATTCATCGACGACATTCTAATCTACTCACGTAGCGAGGAAGAACATGCCGAACACTTGAAGATTATTCTGGAACTACTCAAGAAAGAAGAGTTTTACGCTAAGTTCTCGAAATGCGACTTTTGGATTCGCACAGTACAATTTCTAGGACACGTCATCAATAGTCAAGGTATTCATGTAGATCCTGCAAAAATAGAGGCCGTTAAAGGTTGGGCATCTCCTACGAATCCCACGGAGATACGCCAATTTTTATGTCTTGCGGGTTACTACCGACGGTTTATTGAAGGTTTTCCAAGATTTCAAAACCTTTAACCAAATTAACCCAGAAGAATGAGAAATATACCTGGGGAGAGAATGAAGCATTAGCCTTCCAACTACTAAAATAGAAGCTTTGTGAAGCACCGATCTTAGCACTACCTGAAGGAAGTGAAGACTTCATAGTGTATTGTGATGCTTCGTATCACGGATTAGGAGCAGTCTTGATGCAAAGAAGTAAAGTGATAGCTTATGCCTCACGACAATTGAAGAAACATGAGGAATACTACACCACTCACGACTTAGAACTAGGAGCGGTAGTGTTTGCTCTTAAGTTGTGGAGACATTACTTATATGGCACTAAATGTACCGTGTTCACTGACCACAAAAGTCTTCAACATATCTTAGACCAAAAGGAATTGAACATGAGACAACGCCGTTGGTTGGAGCTACTCAGTGACTATGATTGTGAAATCCGCTATCATCCCGGAAAGGCTAATGTAGTAGCAGACGCGTTGAGCCAGAAGGAACGATTGAAACCTCTCAGGGTTAAATCATTAGGAATGACTATTTGTTCACCCCTTCCATCACAAATCCTTGCCGCTCAAAGCGAAGCTCTTAAAGAGGAAAATAGACCAAAGGAAAGGATTTATGGTATGCCCGAAAACAAGAACGGTTTCGTGAAGAGATCTGACGAAATGCTTTGTTTTAAAGATAGAAGTTGGGTCCCGCTCTTTGGAGGTATTCGTGATCTCATCATGTATGAGTCTCACAAGTCAAAATACTCCATTCACCCGGGTTCCGAAAAAATGTACCAAGATCTAAAGAAACTCTATTGGTGGCCGAACATGAAGGCCGACATCGCTGAATATGTCAGTAAATGTCTAACATGTTCGAGAGTAAAGGCGGAATATCAGAAACCGTCAGGACTACTTGTACAACTTGAACTCTCAATGTGGAAATGGGAACGTATTACTATGGACTTCATCACCAAACTTCCAAAAACCTCAACCGGATTTGACACAATATGGGTTATCGTTGATCGTCTCACAAAATCCGCTCATTTCCTACCAATTAAGGAAACTGATGAAATGAACACCCTTGCTCAGTTGTACCTAAAGGAAATAGTTTCACGGTATGGAGTGCCGATTTCAATCATATCAGATCGTGATAGTCGTTTCACATCTCATTTTTGGAAGTCTTTGCAAAAAACCTTAGGAACGAAACTGGATATGAGCACAACATATCACCCTCAAACCGATGGGCAAAGTGAGAGAACAATCCAAACCTTAGAGGACATGCTCCGAGCATGTGTCATTGACTTTGGAAAGGGTTGGGACAAACACTTGCCTTTGGCTGAATTCTCATACAACAACAGTTATCATGCCAGCATTAAGGCGGCACCGTTCGAAGCACTTTATGGTAGAAAGTGTAGATCGCCCGTTTATTGGGCAGAAGTGGAGAAGTACAACTCACTGGACCAGATCTAGTTCATGAGACTACCGAAAAGGTTATCAAAATCAAACAACGCTTACAAGCTGCTAGAGACCGACAGAAAAGTTACGCCGACCTAAAGCGGAAACCCATGGATTTTCAGATCGGAGATAGAGTTATGTTAAAAGTATCACAATGGAAAGGAATGATACGATTCGGAAAACGGGGAAAGTTAAACCCCAGATACATCGGTCCATTCAAAATCCTAGAAAGGATAGGACCCGTGGCATATAAGCTCGAACTACCGGAAGAGCTTAGTCGTGTTCACGACACCTTTCATGTGTCAAACCTCAAGAAGTGTTTATCAGATGAATCTCTGATTATTCCGTTGAAAGAGTTACGACTCGATGATAAACTCATTTTCACCGAGGAACCGGTGGAAGTCATGGATAGGAAAATCAAACAACTTAAGCAAAACCGTATCCCTATTATAAAAGTTCGTTGGGACTCCAAACGAGGACCTGAGTATACTTGGGAGCGCAAGGATCAGATTCGCATCAAGTACCCACATCTCTTTTCATAGACAACCATGACAACTATCTTAAACTAGAATTCCGGGACAGAATTCACTGTAAGGGGTATGTACTGTAGCATCTCGTAATTTTCCCATACGATTAGTAAATAAATAAAATGAATAAATGAGTATTACGTGATTAAATACCATTTTTACGGGTGACAATTTTTTTTATATATATGACATGTTATATAAATCACTACGATAATTGTGATTGACCATTTGCCTAGGAGCGATGCTTACACACGAACCTTGAAAGTCTAATATCGCGAATATATTTTAAAACGTTTATATTTTATAAATATACGTTTCGTTTAATTACCGTATACTATTTATATATTTCCCGAGCCTATGAAAATTCCCGAGATTGCTCACTAATATTATTGGACCGTAACTGATGCGCGTGGATTGCAACACGCACTATGTTTTACCTCTCGAGGGATCTCGAGAAGCTTGCAATCCCCACCAGGCAGTGTACCTGACCGATGTAGTATAGTGTAGTGGCAAGTACCGGGGGATTGATCGTTCTCTCGCAGGGAATAGTGTTCGTTAGGCTAAAGGCTACTCTAATCTAGGTCTAAGGGTGGAGGAAGATTCCTTTTTTGTATTTTTATAATTTATGAAAGCAATAAAATCTCTAGTTTTGGAGGATAGGGCGGAATTAGTTGCTAGTCAACTAACCCAAGTTATCTACTTCTATACTACTTATATTTTTGTATTTTTGGTTTTGGAACAAACAATGGTGGGAGAGTAGTGTTTACTTAGATTTCATTACTCCCTAACTATCTTTTACCATGTAATTAGTATGTTGAGTTTGCGTGGATGACGGGTGTATTCCTAACAAGTTGTAGGGAGTGCGTTCAATTCCCTAACTCTATAAGTTCTTACCTCACTCTATGACGATACGTCAAGCATCCTATCATGAGCTCACCGATAGCAACCTATGCATGAAATACTACCTTAAAATCGATAACGCACATACGATTCACGTTTCTAAAGACGTTCAAGCTTGTCACCGTATAGGAGATTAGCCAGTTTTCTCTAGTCTAACGTAGATGAAACATTTCACCCAAACACAATCTATTCTATACATATCTATTCTATTTTATCATGATATCAATAGTTAGGTTTCATTAGATCTAAGCAAACACAAAGTAAATTAGACCTAGCATGTTGAAAGAAAGACAAGCACAAGCATATAGTCTATTTCTTCTATATTCTACATAGACCTTATTTTATTGTATGAATAAAGACTTATCTTGGATTAAACATGCAATGGTTAGAGGGGTTAGGATACCCTCTAAGTTTGATATATCTATCTTACGGTATGTGTTAACTCCTAATATCCCCACTCCAAATATTCTATCTACATATATATATAGAAAAATATGCTGTGTATTGGTATTGGGTGTATATAAGAAACGCGGCTGACGGCGTCAGCCCCAAATATGACGTCGTCAGCCGGCGATTAGGGTTCCTGGACGGCCTTCCTTGACGTGCATTAATTGCTGGTTCCAGATCTGACGGCCTTTGGTTGACGCGTCACCAAATTGCACACAAACTTCTGGCCCGTCACGAGTATTTTCCACTCTGACACTTGTTCCTGGA
>LBNU01000766.1:14029-26689 GCA_014162995.1 Artemisia annua | reverse complement strand
TAGAATATTTTGTTTCCTAGTTCCTACACAAATATACAAGTTGCTTACTACTGTAATTCATTTGTGTCGAGATAGGTTTATCTTATAACCCGATAAACATCAACACCCGACGGACAGTATGCCGACCCAATCCAACCTGAACACCATAAACCAATTTCTTAAAGGTTCGGGTTGCGGGTTAGTTTTTTATAATCAAAACCTGAATTAGCCCGAGAAACGCGACCCGATACCACCCCTAGTTGTGGACGTTAAAGATCGTTAACAGTTTTAGAGAAACATTATGTCCCACATTAAACATCACCTGAAAATTTGGAATGGCACTTGCGTTGTCATGATATGTGATGGTAAAAATCACACCGCTAACAAATATAACTTCAGAAGTCATTTATGTCACAGAGCCTCAAAACATAAAAGATATGTCGACACAAATCCCGTAATACTCAAATTGTAGCAACTACAAGATGTGATGTCCCATAGATCAATTTTTGATCTGCATATATTTTAAGGTATAATTTTTTCAGCATCTAATGTTTACATAAATTAAATACAAGCCAACAATTTACCAAGTGATATAACACATCTTGCCGTTCTAAAAAAAATGACACATCTTTACACATACTGACACATCCTTACACATATTGACACACATTATACACATCGCATAATTTTACGAGATTGATACATCCTTTAAGCACATCTATTAATGTTGACACATCGTTACACATATTCACACACTTGATACACATCCTTCAACATATTAACACATCCTTTAACGAGAGTGATACATCCTTATAAACTTTGAAACACTTGACACACATTTATTAATGTTCGACACACTTGATATTAGAAAAGAAAAAATATATTGACACACTTATTAGCATGCATTGACACGGTTGTTAACAAAATCAAAAATTTGAGTTAGTATGATCTAAACCATAAACGTCACCAAAGTCAAACATTTGTGCTAGTGCTACTATGACACACAATCATAATGAAAGTAATGCGAAGTAGTAAATTGCTCTAAATTTGACAACGTTGATATACACCATTGTTAGATAGTATGATGGCCATGAAAATACAGATACAGCAAATCAAAAGTATGATGCACCATTTATTAAAAACAACCAATAATGATAAACTGATTTGCAACATTGGTACACAAATTAATCACCAATCACCATGGACAGAGGGAAGAAAGCAGGAAAAGGTAACAGAGGTGGTAACTTTTCATGTGGGCATGTGGCAGTACATGAACGAAGGTTGTGTGCGGCTGATGCTAAACGGCAACATTCTGATAGCAGTGGTGTTGATTACGATGACGCTTCTGGCTAGAAAAAACAAATCACTATCATTGAATTTCAAGAATTTTGTATAAGAGAGAGCGCGAAAGTAAAGAACGATAGTGATTTATGTTTTGTGAAAAGGTGAAACTGAAACTTTTAAGTTTTTAATGTATGAGAGAGAGACAAAGAGTGCTAGTTAAATTGCTAGAATACCTTTGGTAGTCTATGATCACATTTTACAAATTCTACCCTCTTATATATGTAGTTGTGGTTTCTTCTCACTATTCTTATTATTTTTCTTCTCATTTAATCCGACTCTATATATATATATGTTAAGAAGAAAGGAAAACATACACGACTTTTAAGTAAATTGTGAATGCAATAGTTACACTTTGCGGTCACACGTAGTTTTCATAAAAGGAAACAAGAAGCATACATATTTATATGTATCTTCATTTTTTAGACTTGAACCAGGCTATAAAACGTAGAAGCAATGGTATTAGGAAACACACGATAAGTGATATGATTGTTAAGTGTCTTGGCTCCTTTAGTTGTGCTAAAGAACTTATACCTAAGGAGACACTATGTGCGAAGGAAGATACTTTCAATTCTTTTGCATATGGGAAACCATCTGTCATACATTCAACTATTTCAAGGATATATCGTGAGTGATGATATGCATGCTACTATGTTTTGCACCAATGTATACATCTAGAGTCTCCTTGGGGCACAGTGAAAATCGTTCAAGCACAAGTCTACAACCTGTTAGAGAATGAAAACCCGTAAGTTTAAATTTAGAGTTAATTTCATAAATCGTCCCTATGGTTTGTCGGGTTTAACATAATTGGTCCCTCACAAGAATTTTTAACGGGTTTGGTCCCTGTGGTTTTGACCCGTATCGGGTTTGGTCCCTTGACCAATATTTACGCTAGTTTGACCGTTAAACTAAGAGGAAATGACATATATACCCTTAAAAGTAAGGTCCCTGTGGTTTTTGGGATATAATTTTATCCTTTCTCATTGGACATATGGGACCCTTCCATGATTTTACCAGCTCCATCTCCAATATACCAGCTGGAGCCACCAAAATGTCAGCTTCTATGAGTGCCAAGATTGACTGGAAAGAGACCCAAAAGCCCAGAAGCTCATGTATTCAGGGCTGACTTCACACTATGAGAAATAGAGAAGTCATGCACACCCAAAGCTACATCAAGAAGGCTTATATAGAGGAGAAACTAAAGTACTAAACGCTAGATAGTAGAGGTGGCAATTGTGGCCCATTTACTTAGAAGTGGGTCGTCACTTTGCATTTTATGTCAAACGGGTTAAATGGTCATATAAAAGGATTTACTTAAAAAGGGAATGGATCAAACGGGATCAACATAATAACGGGGTTATGAGTTTAACATATTAAACAGGTTGCAAGTTGTCCTAAATTAAATCTTTACAGTAATACATAAATCCTTCTAAATCACTTTTTCTAAAATTTCGATTGCTATTGTGATACTATAGTTCTTATAATCATATTAAATGCATTATTTAGGAGATAAAATGTTTGCGGCCAACCCAACGCGACCTGTTCCGACCCATACTTAGGATTACCCATTTCAACCCGATTTGACCTGTTACCCTACTCATCTATTTTGCCACTTCCACACGACACTCTTCAACCTACGAACTGAGATCTATACATTCCCTCATGTGAGCATTAAACTCTTGTTTTCTTCTTTCTGATAGTACCACACAAACGGCCATTGAATTTGATTCATACTCTGCATTTTTCTAGTATAGGTTGAAACTGGTCATTTTTTGTGCTATGGGTTGAAACGGGTCTTTTTTCTGGCAAGGGTTGAAACTGGTTATTTGTAGCATGGGTTATAACAGGTCTTTTCTCTACAATGGTTTATAATGGGTCATTTTTATAGTACTCCGTATGAGTTATAACGAGTCATCTCTCTTGTACAGTATATGTTAAGGTGGGTCATTTACTAGTATGGTTTAAAACTATATTTTGTTGAAATGAATCATTTTCTATAGTATAGGTTAAAAAACGGGTTAAAAATGCCATTTTATCTAGTATCGGTGAAAATGTGTCGTGTTTCTGGTATGAGACTATGGGTTATTATTCTATTATTCTAATATGACTTATAAATTTTTTGTAACTGATACATTAACTTTTTTTACATCAACCCAATGCCTTTATAGTAGTTTAGCACCCTTAATAGTTTAGTTTTTACTTCTAACAAGTTTATGGAATTTAGTTACTGGTTTGGTTTTTTTTTTTTTTTTTTTTTTTTTTTTTTTTTTTTTTTTTTTTTTTTTTTTTTTTTTTAATTTATTTATTTACTTTTGAATACTTTTTGATGAAGTTTTTTTATAAAGTTTTTTGACAAAACAATTTTCTACTAGATTTTTGTTAGATTTCTTGGCATGTTTTTTTTACAAGATTTTTTCTTTTAATTTTTTTTATATGAATGTCAATTTTTTTTTTTAAAAAAATTAAAAAAAAAATATAGATATATGTCAAAAAAATATATATACATATATATTATGCGAAAAACATTAAAAAAAAAGTTTAAAAATTATGTCAAACCTTTTTTTGTAAAAAAAGAAAAAATCTGGCTAAATTTTTTGACTGAAATTTAACAAATATTTTTTAAAAATCTTTTTTCTCAAGAAATTAAAAAAAAAAATCCATTGAAAAGTATTCAAAAAAGTTCCAAAAAAATTTAAAAAAAATTTCAAAATTTTTAAAAATATTATGACAGTTTTTTTAACATTCTTTTTAAATTAAAGCATAATTTCTTAAAACTTTTTTGACAAATTATTTTTTTCAAAAAATTTAGCCAGATTTTTTAATATTTTTTGACAAAAAAAACGTTGACATAATTTTAATTTTTTTTTAATATTTTCGCAAAATATATATGTATTATATATTTTTGACATATATTTTTTAAAAAATTTTTTGACAAGAAAGTTGACATTTATATAAAAAATTTCGATTTTTTTTTTTGTAATATTTTCCATTGAATAGAAAAAATTCCGTCAAAATTTTTATAAAATAAAATAAAAAGAATCTTGTAAAAAACATTAAAAAAAACGCGTGGACTAAATCCGTAATATCCAACAAACCATAGGGACCATTTACAAAATATATTTAAGGGTATTTATGTCATGTATGTCCAACTTGACGGTCAATAGACGGAGTTAGTGGTCAAGGGACTAAACCTGATACGGGTCAAAACCACAGGGACCAAACCCGTTAAAAATTCTTGTGAGGGGCCAATTCCATTAAACTCGACAAACCATAGGGATGATTTGTGAAATTAACTCTTAAATTTATTATTGATTATACAAATAATGTATATTTCATCAAAATAGGATATACCTAATGGTAGAGGGCAAACGAGCAACAAGCTGCGCCGCTAGCGCTTTTTGGATTGCAAATCTAATTCTAACCCAAATAGACCCTAAGCTCACAATGAGCTTGAGCCATATCTTTTTGATTTAATACTCACAGCAATTCAAGCGGCGAAATCACGAAAGCTCAGATTCTATTGGAATGCTAAATAAACATTAAACAAAGCTAAACCAAGAAAAAAAAAATATTATGACAATAAAAGTAATGATTTGTTGATAAGGAATTCCGACAACAAGTGAAAGCAATTCTTCAAACAGCAAATAAAAGCAGTAGCAAAATCAAATAACAAATTAGTTAATGAAGATATCTGACAGCAAGTGGAGATTAAGCAACAACAGCAGCAAGAGTAAAACCAAAAAAGTTCGTTTAAAGTATATAAAACTGCCGCTCTATATATTGAAAGATGAATTAATTATCGTCATAATAGTATGATTCATTTCGCTTAACGATTAACGTTTTGTGCGATATATATATTTTTTTAAATGATGAAAATGTTTTTTTTTCTTTAGTTTGAAGGAAACAATGAATAACCTATATTTATTCATTAGATATTTAAAAAAATTATGATTTATGTTTAACTTTTTAGAAAAGAATTTAATAAATCATCGTAGTTCTAGATTTTAATTCTTCTAATAACTGCCCTTTTATCTACTTCGGGCCTGTTTGGTAGGGGCTTTTTGAGGGAGCTGTTAGCTTTTTGTTACAAAAATAATCTCCTCTAACATAAAAGCTCCGTTTGGATACATTAACTTCAAGCTTTTATGTCAAACAAATAGCTTCTAAATGAAAAGCTGATTCATGAAGCTTTTTAAACTTGTCGGAGCTGTTAAAACATTAAATTACTGATATACCCTCCGAACATTTATTTATAATTATAGATATGCCCTTTTATGTCATTTTACATCTTATAATTGCATTTAACAGCTAACTTACCAAACACTTTTATTGTAAAAATGATACAGCTTGTAGCTCATGTTAACAGCTTTGGAGTTAACAGCTTACATCTTACAGTCTACAGCTTACAGCATACAGCTTATAGCTAATTTTGCCAAACATACCCATCAAGTTTACAATATATCAAATAGAAATGTGATCAAGATTAACCTACTAAAACATCACATATTCAAATATTAGTCGGAAATGGTTTGTGATATCCAGGATTTACCTACCATATATCATCAAAGGTGGTTCAAGGTTCTCTGTCCCAAAAACAATAGTTTGAAATGGTCTAACAAATGCACAAACATTTTGATTTTAACGCCACAAATTTCTTCAAAGACTTGGGAGTCGTCCTTGGTAGCGACAATGACAAATGAAGATGTGGTTCACACAGCTTCTGCAATTATCGTGTTACGTCCTTGTTCCAGACGTGAATTATAAGTTCATCTCCATTAAAAGGTAAGTAAAACAATGGCATTTTTGCTCAAAAAGTCATTGAAAATCTTTTTCTTGAGCGAACAACTTGAGCAAAATACTTCTCACACTATCTTATTATTTTAGCAATAAGAGTGCACAAAAATAGGTTTTACAAAGATTTTTTAAAGACTTTCTAGCATTAGAGTACATTTACTTGTAATAAGTATAAGATAGTGGAAAAATAGTTTGGCAAATAAATTGGCATCAAAAGCTAATTTGCATTATGAATGCTCTAAAGTTTGAATGGTCTAATAAATGCACAAATATTTTTGATTTTAACGCCATAAATTTATCTTAGAGCATGAGTAGTGGTAACGCTACACTTGCGTTAAGTCCTACGTGGACACTCTTTAACGTGCGTTAAACACACGTTACCAATGCGCCGGATCGCGTTAAGTCCTACGTGGACACTCTTAACGTTAAAGATTCACGCTGGGTTAAGCCGGTAACGCGACGTTAAATGGTTTTTGGTGGGTTTTTGTGTGTGTTTTAGTGTGTGTTTTTTGTGTGTTGCAGGTGTGTGTGTGTGTCGAGAGGTGTGCGTGCAGGTGTGTGTGTGTGTCGAGAGATTGAAGATGAGATATCTTTTATTTATTTTTTTTAGTCCTTGAGGTTTTGTGTATTTGCAGTTTGGTCCTTGTGGGTTTATACAGATTTGGTTTTCTTTTTTTTTTCTTTCTTTTTTTTTTGGTAAATAAAATTTTTATTTTTAGTTATTTGTTTGAATAAAAATGTAATTTGTTTTAATTTGTATTTTGCTTAAATAATTGGAAAAGAAGAAAAAAGTGGGGCCTAAATGTTGAGTTAAGGTTGAGTTATTGTTGTGGGTGTTTTTTTGTGAGTTAAGGTGAAAGTGTTAAAGCTGATGTAGCGCTGACGTGGCACTGAAATGAAATTCTGGTCCACACGGTTTCTGCAATTAATGTGTCACGTTCTTGTTCCTACGAGTATTATAAATTCATGTCCATTAAAAGGTAAAACAATAAATTTTTTATGCTAAAAAAATGTCATTGAAAATCTTTTTCTTGAGTGAAGACTTTTTTTTCGCCATTCGTTTAAGGATACTTTGAAAGTGATTTTTTTTTTTTTGTTCAGTGAGGACTTTTTTCAAAGAGGAATGCTAGAACCACATAATTTTTACAAAATATTTTTCACACAATGATGTGTCATGTAAACTTGTGGATGTATTTAAGAGAGATAATTAAAAAGTAAGTTAGAGAATACCACTAACTATATGACACATCATTGTGTGGAAAACATTTTATAAAACTTTTGTGGTTTTAGCATTTCTCTTTTTCAAATTACTAGCTAGAGCTCACATAGTCACATGGGAGAACAATTTTTGTTGAAATGATTGAGTTAAACATAAAATGACTCTCTTTTTCAGCTATTAAAGGATCAATTAAGCAAGTACTAGAAAATGGATATATTTTTACAAAAGTTAGCACTACCAATAAAATATTCATCAGGGTCTCGTGACATAACGAGACCTCTAGCTTTGTCGGTGCCTATATTTAATAGCTATAGCTATAGATATTTATGAATATGCAAATGGAATGGGAGATGATTTGCACACTCCATAAAATTATTGGGACAATCCAATTTAGTGTGTTTGGACATTTATACCCTCACATAGGTGAAAATGTAAGGGTAACAATGAGGAATCAATTAAGAGAGTGTGCAAATCATCTCCCAAATGGAATGGTTCTAACTAAAAATAAACAGCAAGTCATTTTCCTTACGGTTAAAACAAAAGTCTATTTCGTATATACTCGACCTTTTTTACATTTGTTTGACAACTTCTCCACAGATTTTTTGCAACACGCATGTTAAGTTGTTAAACATCAAGTACTATACTATAAATTGCAAGTACACTCTAGCATGAAATTTGCTCATAATTATCTCTGCATTGTGTATATATGCTTTGTTGAATCTTTAAAGGTGTTTATAAGGTTCTAATCTTCTGGACGTCATGTTAAGCGGTCCTGCCACCGTTATCGGTGTTGTCGTTTTTGTTATTGGTAAGTTATACTGCATGATATAAGATCCAGTCATTTAGTAATAAAATCATTCTTGTATTATAAACTTATTTCCAGCAGATTGTTGATCCTAAAGCTAAGGTTTCTCTTTTGCAGTTGTTATTCTAACGGTAGGGATTTGTTTCTATATATATGATCATAATCCATGGGTCTCGAGGTTACCTACCTATATTTTTTACTTTATATGCGAGCGTCTTCAAGTGGACCTATCGAAGTTATCTACTGTTATTCCCCTCAGCGTGGTTCAAGTTATAGAAGACATGGAAAAGGAAAAGCCCATACGGTTCATGGCTCAACAGCTAAGAACAGCTACCGACAATTTTAGCGTTGTATTGGGTTCAGGAGGGTGTGGGACAGTTTACAAGGGAATATCTAGAAATAATATACATGTAGCTGTGAAGGTTTTAAGGGGGGCCTCAGAAAAGATCATCGAGGGACAATTCATAGCTGAAGTAAGTACCATGGGAAGAACACACCATTATAATCTCGTTAGGCTTTATGGGTTTTGCTTTGAGTCAAGTTTAATAGCTCTTGTATATGAGTACATGGTCAATGGCTCTTTGGATAACCACTTATTCAAATCGAAAAAAGGGGCTATTTTAGGGTTTGAAAAGCTCCATGAGATTGCTGTTGGGACTGCTAATGGAATCTCGTACTTGCATGAAGAATGTCCGCAAAGAATTGTTCACTATGATATCAAACCAGGAAACATACTCTTGGATTCGAGTTTTACAGCAAAAGTAGCTGATTTCGGTTTAGCCAAACTTTGCAACAGGGACAACACTCATATAACAATGACAGGAAGACGTGGTACCCCTGGCTATGCTGCACCTGAGCTCTGGATGCCTTTCCCAGTTACACACAAGTGTGATGTTTATAGTTTCGGTATGCTACTTTTTGAGATTATTGGGCGGAGGAGAAACGTGGATGTTACTAGTGGTGACAGCCAAGAATGGTTCCCGATATGGGCGTGGAACAAATATGAAAAGAAACAATTGAAAGAGTTTATGATTGTTTGTGGGATTGAGGAGAAGGATGAAGAGGTTATAACGAGGATGCTTATGGTAGCTTTTTGTTGTGTTCAGTACAGGCCTGAGAATAGGCCAATGATGAGTATTGTTGTCAAAATGTTAGAAGGCGCTATAGAGGCGCCAGAGCCTCTAAATCCATTTACATATATGTTTTCAGCAGTTACTGAGCCAGATGAAAATTTGGCTCGAATTGCTTGGAATGGTGGTGGTTCAGAATGGACTTCATCTGATGTACATACCACATCCACCGTAGTTAACGGGACGCCTCTCATGACCAGATATGAGATCACAGTTGCAACTGATTAATCTAGAGCTTGTATCTTTGGCTCCCTAGTTTCTCTTATATTTTCATTTTTAGTTTATATAATTTTCCATATGACAAACTATTTGCTTTTTATTCTTTTGTATAGGCATTTCTATACTCTATATCACTATTGTATTATTCTTTTGTGCGTAAAAATATATATTCACCTTTCCACCCAAAAAAAAAAAAAAAAAAAAAAAAAAATAAATAAAAAAAAAAGGGAAAAACTATTTGCGTTTTATTGTCTCTTCTAGCTATAGCTGATAAATCTTTTACAATTTGCAATGCGGGTTTCTAACCTGGCGATGTAAGAATATAATTCTGAAGTTTATAGCCAGTAGATTATATATAGTTAAAAATGCATTTATAACAATTTCATTGCTACACAAAGGGAACAATTTGACACTCTTTTGTGTACTCAAAATGATTTTCTTACCTCAAATCACCCTGCACCTCATCACAACCACCCTCTTACTCAAATTCTAATTACAAAAACCAATCAGTACCACGTTAAAAAACCCCATTTTTTGATTTTATTTATTTATTTATTTATTTATTTATTTATTTTTTATACATGGTTCTTGAGTCAGTAGATATGGCAATTGATAATGGGTTTCCAAATTCTTTATTTTGTGTTTTTTCTGAATTTTTTGATTCTGAAAAATGTTGTCTGCGGTGAGGTGAATTCGTATTCCCGAATATTGGTGATGGTTTTAGAACCTGATATTTGATAATGTTTTGATGAGCAATGTGTGAATGAATTGTTGTCTGGTATTTTGATAATGGTTTGTTTAGTGGGTATAATGGTTAGGTGTTGCAGCTGCAAAGGTTCACTTATTTTTGTGAATATGTTTATGCTTACAAGAAGAAGCAGAGAACCAGTTTGGGATTCGTTGTTTGCAGGCGTTTGGAGTTTCAGATATGTGAGGTTATGCTGGTGTGTAAGTCCTGGTGTGTCTTGTGTTGCTTATGTGTCGACAAACGGTGTGTCATGACTCATGTGTAAAGTGGTATGCTTGTGTGTCCTGCCGCTNGGTGCGAATATTTAAATCCGTCTTTGTACCGGGCTTGCAATACCTCTTACGTACGATCTGCTTCCAAATGTATCTGTGTCACGCGTACGGAAACAGTAGTAGGATATACCCTGGTAGCCCCCCAAGTTTGATGGTGCTACTCGTGTAGGAGCATTAAACTTAGTTATTCAAATCCTGAAAAACACTTAATGCAAATATTAAAAGTATATGCTGCGAATCGCAACATATAAAACCTAAGAAAGTAAAAGATTAATAGCGTGAAGCATAGTATATAGCACATAGCATATAAGAGAAGTAGTAGTACGAATTACACCTATCGTGAGGTTTTACAAACTACATAAAAAAAATAGCGCGTAGCTAATCTGCGAAGATGTCCGAACGCAGTGCGCTCATGGAAATTGATTGATTTTTATTATGTTTTATTATAATAAAAACAATGGCGCGGATGGATGTACCGTGACCGCGACTAATAGTTTTTTTTTCCGCACGCACAGACGCAGATAGATGTATCGTGACCGCATAGACTCTAACGTTTGAGGATGATCGCAGTTGACCACGGCTTTTGTCTGCGTGCGCTCATGGCGATTGACTAGCATCGTGGTGCCTGTATGTAACAGTGCGCTCATGGCGCCAATCTGCGAAGATGTCAGAACGCATGGCCTAACGCGGGTAGATTTATCGTGACTGCGTTGTTCGTGGCTAAAAGATAAAGTAGGTCCGATCGTGCGGACTTAGTGCGGCTATAGGTAAAATCGTGTTTACCAAATTTAAAAGATTTACATAAAATCTTCTTAATAATTAAAAGATACCAAATCTTATCGATTTAAAAGATATGCACAAAATATTGGGATATCTTTTTAAATTTTATGAATATTACGAGATTTACTTGCGTCGAAGTAAATATGTTTTAATACAATATTGTTGTGAATATTACGAATAAAACGAACAGAAGACGTGCGCCTGCATATTGTATTATGTTTTAATACAATATTGTTATTGCCTTTTTGTAGCACTTGTCGAATTTAAGTATTCGCACAATACAAAGTTTTAAAGTTACCGGCTTTTGAACTCAATGGTTGCTTCCCGGTGATGTGAGAACACGAAACTTGTCGTAGTGTGTCCCACGGATGGCGCCACTTGTTGATGCATAATCTGGCGCGGGCTAGATTCAACGACTCTCCTTGGGCCGTTAGTCGTCTTCTCGATCCCTAAGTAGACCTGTCAACAAAGAGAACCCGTTAGGAGTGGACCCGAGGCCGTAGCCCCGGGATCCACCTCCGACGGTCAAGTTAGTATCGGTGCGATATAGCATAAGAATTAGGTTTAGGGTAACCTGTTTGGTCGTAGTCAATAAGGAGATTCCAGCCATGTATTTATAAGGCATGGATTAGGGTTAGGCGTAGAGTGGGCCGCTGTCTGCCGGGCCTGGCTCATGTAGGGTCCAGTCCGGACTATACGTCCACAAGCCCCCCAAGTTTAGTATGACATAGTGCGTGACTATGTTATGCTAGACTTAAGTTCTATTCATGGCCGCGTAGGCTCAATCAACCATGACGGCATGACCCATGTGTACGCAACTCATGTGTGCGCATAGGACGGACCATACTGCACAGCCCAAATGCAACAGTGCGCACTGGGATTACGATTGTGATTGTCTCACAATGGTGAAGGTGGATTCCGCATGCTGCATCCTGCGTAAGGGCGTACCTCTTGTACCAGTAGCGGTGCAACATGGCGCGACAGAAGACCTGTTTCTATGGCAGAAGTGCGCGTTGTCCGCGACAAAAATGCGCGCGGTGCGCGACAAAAGTGCGCGTTGTCCGCGACAAAAATGCGCGCTATGCGCGTCAAAAGTGCACGCTGTGCGCGAACATTACATCCACCTTTATAAGCGACAGAGGACGTCTCCCCTGCGGTAAGGTGGTGCGAATATTTAAATCCATCTTTGTACCGGGCTTGCAATACCTCTTACGTACGATCTGCTTCCAAATGTATCTGTGTGACGCGTACGGAAACAGTAGTAGGATATACCCTGGTAGCCCCCCAAGTTTGATGGTGCTACTCGTGTAGGAGCATTAAACTTAGTTATTCAAATCCTGAAAAACACTTAATGCAAATATTAAAAGTATATG